>CM055900.1:13763500-14003500 GCA_029582155.1 Panopea generosa | reverse complement strand
TGATAAAGTATCATACAAATACATGTTGAAATAACCCAATCACATATCTACCTAATAAAGTACCATACAAATACATGTTGAAATAACCCACTCACATATCTACCTAATAAAGTATCATACAAATACATGTTGAAATAACTCACTCACTTATCTTCCTAATAATGTAGCATACAAATACATCTTGAAATAACACACTCACATATTTACCTAATAAAGTACCTTACAAATACAAGTTGAAATAACCCACTCACATATCTACCTAATAAAGAACCATACAAATACATGTTGAAATAACCCACTCACTTATCTACCTAAAAAAGCACCATACAAATACATGTTGAAATAACCCAGTCACATATCTACCTAATAAAGCACCATACAAATACATGTTGAAATAACCCACTCACTTATCTACCTAATAATGTACCATACAAATACAAGTTGAAATAACCCTCTCATATATCTTCCTAATAAAGTACCATACAAATACATGTTGAAATAACCCACTCACATATCTACCTAAAAAAGTATCATACAAATACATGTTGAAATAACCCACTCACATATCTACCTAATAAAGTACCATACAAATACATGTTGAAATAACCCACTCACGTATCTACCTGATAAAGTACCATACAAATACATGTTGAAATAACCCACTCACATATCTACCTAATAAAGTACCATACAAATACATGTTGAAATAACCCACTCACATATCTACCTGATAAAGTATCATACAAATACATGTTGAAATAACCCAATCACATATCTACCTAATAAAGTACCATACAAATACAAGTTGAAATAACCCAATCACATATCTACCTAATAAAGATCCATACAAATACATGTTGAAATAACCCACTCACTTATCTACCTAAAAAGCACCATACAAATACATGTTGAAATAACCAAGTCACATATCTACCTAATAAAACACCATACAAATACATGTTGAAATAACCCACTCACATATCTACCTAATAAAGGACTATACAAATACATGTTGAAATAACCCAATCACATATCTACCTAAAAAAGTACCATACAAATACATGTTGAAATAACCCAATCACATATCTACCTAATAGATACATGTTGAAATAACCCACTCACATATCTACCTAATAAAGTACCATACAAATACATGTTGAAATAACCCACTCACATATCTACCTAATAAAGTATCACAAATACATGTTGAAATAACCCACTCACATATCTACCTAATAAAGTATCATACAAATACATGTTGAAATAACCCACTCACATATCTACCTAATAAAGTATCATACAAATACATATTGAAATAACCCACTCACATATCTACCTAATAAAGTATCATACAAATACATGTTAAAATAACCCACTCACATATCTACCTGATAAAGTATCATACAAATACATGTTGAAATAACCCACTCACATATCTACCTAATAAAGAACTATACAAATACATGTTGAAATAACCCACTCACATATCTACCTAATAAAGTACCATACAAATACATGTTGAAATAACCCACTCACTTATCTACCTAATAAAGTACCATACAAATACATGTTGAAATAACCCACTCACTTATCTACCTAATAAAGTACCATACAAATACATGTTGAAATAACCCACTCTAATATCTACCTAATAAAGTATCATACAAATACATGTTGAAATAACCCACTCACATATCTACCTAATAAAGTATCATACAAATACATGTTAAAATAACCCACTCACATATCTACCTGATAAAGTACCTTATTAATACATGTTGAAATAACCCACTCACATATCTACCTAATAAAGTATCATACAAATACATGTTGAAATAACCCACTCACATATCTACCTAATAAAGTATCATACAAATACATGCTGAAATAACCCACTCACATATCTACCTAATAAAGTATCATACAAATACATGTTGAAATAACCCACTCACATATCTACCTAATAAAGAACTATACAAATACATGTTGAAATAACCCACTCTAATATCTACCTAATAAATAACTATACAAATACATGTTGAAATAACCCAATCACATATCTACCTAATAAAGTAACTATCAAATCATGGTCGAATTTTGTGTAAATTCAAATCAACAAGTAATGTCATTTACACTCCAACCCAAAACAGCAACCCACCACCGCGTATGTATAGCAGGTAAATAAATATATCAATCGTTTAAATAGTAAGTATGTTAGAGAAATAGAACACAGTACTAACTGTTGTTATATGGTATGTAGCGTCGCTATCAACACGTTTACAGTCATATCGGTACAAGGGGAAATATTCTAAGCGCTGCCACACTGGAATGTCGTGAAGCAGACGCATGGTATGATACCCAGCTAGGTATATAATTGAATCCTTCTGTCAAACAAAACAACTTTGATATACATTATTATAAGAAACTTGTTGGATATATAACTTCTTTTGTAGTGTATAATTCTGATATTCCTGCAACAATAAAATACGATTTTCTGGCATGTAATACTGACATCATGCTTTGTAAAGTAACAAATGGAACTTACGACACACCAGAACAGAAAATGTTATAAAGACAACAGTACCCATAGCATGTATAACGGTAAGCATATGATAGAAATGTGAAGGAAAACAAAGTGAGTGCTGTTACATAGTTATGTATGCCTTAAACAACACCATAGTATTAACAACATGATAGAAATGAAACGCTGATATATGTGTTACAAAGAGGATCGCCTTTCGTGCACTTAATATATGTAATGACATACTTCTTAGATATGTTCAGGCCTTTGTTCGATAAAAAATATATTAGCGAGTTCATAAGGTAACAGGCAAACTCTCCGAAACGATACCGATATCTCTACATGTGCTAAATACCCACCCGTCATAAAATAATATTTAGAAAATTTACCTCACATTACTTCATTTTCTGTTTACCCTTTCCACCCTTTTCATCAGTTTTTTAAAAGTTCATGTAATGTCCATTTTCTATTAAAGGCACTGCTTGATGTTCTAGCGATGACATTCTTTAAAAACAATTTGAGTTCCGGAATTTGAAACTTAAAACTCATTACATAGAGTACTACTACTTCATTATGTTTTAACGTTTTGTTCCGGAAATAGATATTTTTTTAACATTGGCTAATTTGTTTCATGATAACAAAAAAAATATATTGAAAATGAAAACTTACTCATGGCAAAAGCTTCTTATAAATTATTAGGTTGACATGTGTATAAACTTTCGTTATTTTGAACGTTTTTTGGAGTTACGCTCAGGAAAACGAAATGTAACAGTTCATAATTTTCGATATTATTTTCCATGGTAACTAAGATGATTAAAAATAAAAACTATCTCAAAGCAAACGCACTACTATAGCACTAGATTGACACACAGTTTTGGGAAGTTTTTTTAACGGGTTTGGTGTCATGCTACGGAAACAGAGAACTGGGTCAACTTTGGCTGGGTAACTCCCTCATAACAAAAGACACTACCATATTACTTTGTTGACATGTGTACAAAATTTCGTTTTAAAGTAATGCTCCGGAAACGATGAATTAAGTAAATATTGCTATTTATTTCCATGGTAACAGTTGGTTTAAAGCTTCACGTGGAATTCGCCAACATTGCGTCCCCAGTCGTATAGCGCGGTTGTAAATTATAAAGGGATCAATCGATAAACATGCATTACACTGTGGAATCAAGGATCATAGCCCCTTGTAACAAATAATTTTTTAAGTGACAATGCCCCAGTATCGTACAACGTAAATATAATCACTATGGACAAGTCGAACCATGTCGAAAAATCAGTCGCAATTTGTAATATATCTGTGTATGGTAATGTAAAGAAATATGGAACAGTATTTAAGTAAAAATTACACGTGTGTAAGTTGCTTGTGCTAAATCACAAGTGAAACTTCTGTGCATGTAATTGTTATTTCATATATCAACTTCGTACTTTATAATTATAAAATTTGTATTCTATATTACTAATTACAATTGCTATGTAACTGTTCACTATCGATATGTGAAATTGATATATGACTGATGCCTAACAGTTAGATGTAAATGTCAAAATGTGTTACTTCCTATTTTACAGTCAATCATTGCTTGTTGCTATTCTCTCTTGATAACTGTTTTGATAATAATTGCTGCCTTAAGTTGTGAATAATTATATACCACTAATGCGTTCTTGTTTCTGGCATTCTATGTTACATTTGGGTAGATATGTACATTTCAATATTCCAGCGCAAATTCTAGCATTTACTGGGCCCTTTTATCCAAGGTAAGTAACTCTTTCTGTCGAAAAACAACTGCTCCCTATTTATAACGGTGCTACGGTTATTTTTTACCCAAGAGTTTGAGATCCGCTACAGCGTCACTGTTGTTTGTAAGTATTCTCCAATGTCATATGGATATATAATCAGTATTAATACAATGGAAATATAAGCTATAGTGCCAAACGGGGACTTGAACCTTAGGGTTACTTGGCGGAGGGACATAAAACCTTAGAATTAAAACAACAACAGAAATACATGATATGGCAAGCTGGTCGCCTCAGCGAGGGCATTATAGAGGCTGTAAAATCTAGCGAAAATATGAACTGACTTTAAACATGTAAATGGCAATGGATCTTAAATAATAATACTAGACGGCACATAACTAAACAATTCATGATTGCGCATATTATTTTACAGCTGTAGAAAATATATGTCCCTCTTGATTATACTTTAAGATATGTAAATTTGTTATTTCAGTGAAGACATGTCGCACAGTGACCTTTTTCCTATCAAGACAGCAGTGAGAAATAGAATACTTCAGATTGCAAACAACATCGAAAATTTCCGGACAGACAATATAGACTATGAAATGGAAACTGCTTTTGAACAGACCTGTCCTATCATTTTAATGTTGATGATATCATGGATAAAGTTGTAGAGGCTTTTGAAATTTTGAATTTCTTCACAACAGGGCCTAAATTTTTTTATTAACTATAACAGAAAAACAAACTTATAGTTCTTGTTAATCTAATATTTTACGGCCATTAAAAACAACCAAACCCGACAGGTGTTTAGAATTTTATTAATTTTATATTCTGTTATACTAAAATTCATCATATATATGTATTTTATTGTAAAAGAATTTTGAAGAAAAAATATATGCAAAACATATATGCATATTGATTTTAAAACTATATTCTATAATCTATATATATTTTCTAGTTAAATACAGAATTTAAAACTAACACTATTTCAATAAAGATAAAAAAAAAACAATTAATATTTTGTTTAGTGTTTAGCATAGCTTTCAACAATTGTTCAAGCATATCATGAGGTTGTTTGCTTAAGATAGTATTCTACTACACTGGAATATCATGCCATATAGAAATAATATGATACCCCATCCAATCACATTAAAAGTCAACACTGGCTCGACAAGATCTAGAACTGCTTAATGTTAGACAACAAAGCTCCTAGTAACATTGTTCAAGTATTTGGTATGACATAACCAGAGATCAAAGTTCTGCATGCAAGACTGATGCGCTACTACTAGACCATTAATGCCTGGTTTAAATAAAACAAAACTTTGTTTATAAAATTAACCTTGCACTATTAACTATTAAAATTAACATTTTTTCTGCCTTTCATTTAAATAGGCATTGGTACGGTTCTCAGCGCTGGTGCAGCGGTATCTTATCCTTAAAATTTTATGAAAAGAGTATCGACTTTTAACTGTATATAACAAAACGACTTGATTGTGAATCAACAGTGATAGTGAATGATAGTGATTGTATTATAGTAGTAATAGAAGTGTTTCTACTAAAAAAACTGGAGGTTGGCCTTCAAGATGCTGTAAAGATCAACAGAACAGATGGCCGCCATTACTAATATAAAACTTAAAAAAATTCTCCTCATGAGGCCAAAACATAATATTTGTGTGGTTACTGTTGACTGGCCCTATTAATTCCCAGAGACCATAAACACCGTGTCCAAACGTTTCCGGAGGAGGCGGTGGAGGTAACGTTGGATGACGGTGGGGTAACGTTGAATGGCGGTGGGATTCGCGATCAGCGGTAAGAAAACTATATTTTTTAACTATTGTTGATAATTTTTGGAAAATCTGAGTCGAGCAAGATGATATCGTATCATTTCTGATCACTCGACAGCAACCGAATCTGTGCAAACTGTAGCCGTTTTCTTGATCATTCGGGAAATACAAGGAATTTTCTGTGTAAACATTGGCACGAGTGTTTTAAAAGTGCGAAAACTGTCTTGTTACCGAACATAATTTGATATATCATTTTCTTTTATAAGCAACACCCTCTTCAACATTATATTTTTACCCCATTCGGTTTTTATTATTGTAAAATTGATTTAGTGACGGTTTTATGGTGAAAAATCAGCGTAACGATGGAGGAGCTGGTGGAGCTGTTTGAAAGTTGCGTAACGCTGGAGGATGGTGGATTTACTAAAAGCAATTTTTTGTTGTTTTCGATACTAACACGTGTCTGCTCAATTGCCAATATAATGTAAAACTATTACAATATGTTACGACGATGAAATAGGCTCATAGAAGGCAAATCAAATTAAAAATTGCCATACATTCTTATATTACACAAGACATATCAATTTTATCAAAACATACACACGAGAGGTTCTTAATGTGTTATGTATGTACTGAGATCGTTTTGGAAATATTACAGTGCTTTGTCTTTAATACTTTAGTGAAAAATAGAAAGGAAATTAAATATTTGTTTTATTTAAACGGCGAATTAAAAGCGACATGCATTTTTTCCGAGCGCAGGTCACGAATAGGTGACATGGTCATTAATGACTATCCTTCCGGTGCCGTAATGTATAACTTAATGTCATATATATAAATTGATAAAATTGGGGCATACTTTAAGAAAATGTGTCGTAAATGTTCAAAATAGCAAACAAGTATATATAGTCAAACCTGTATAAGTGGTCACATCTATTAAGCAGCCACTTGTCTTAATCAGCCACATTTGCTATTTCCTATTTCTACGCTTTCAAAGTAAATTTACCTGTCTTAAAATGTCACTTTTGCTCCTTCCCATGTCTGGCTGCTTAAGACAGGTTTGACGGTATTATGTTTTTCTTCTATCCAATATTGGGTATATAACTATAAAAGATATTTTTTAAAAGTTAATAAGTTAGACGTTAATGACGAACAATCACGACTGACCGTTTAAAGTACTTTATTTCACTCTGGACATTTTCATTATTTTCATTTAAACTTTTTTTCTATAATGTATGTACATGCCATTAAAATACCACGGTACATAATTTAACTCGTGGTTTTGGAAAAGGGCAAATTTCTAGTAAATGGTTAAAAGACTGAAAATCACCAATGACAAAACTTTTGGAACTGTGTGATAAAATAATAGTAACGACCATTTGGAATTTTTAAAGATGGTGTACTCATTGTTACAAAACTTGCGAGCCAGCACTAGCTTTATAAAAATAAATAACTAATTTTATTAAACTATTATGGTGTGTATCGCAATGATAGGAGGTTATTATTTGCATAGGAGTACAGATTGATTTATGTGTAGACATGGAGAAATATTAATTTCAATATCAAGTTTCAAGTTTTCAAGTTTTATTCTGCAACTAGGACCATAAAGGCATCAATCATATAAGCAATAGATTAATAAACATGAAATGAACTACATGTATATAATACAAACAGTGACAGAAGCACATTGAATAGTTATAAACATTAATATCAAACTCAAGGAGCTGACTAGTATGTATTAACTAGATATCAAACATTAAACATATGAAGTTACATGTCACTTATCTTATATCAGTATTGTTATTTTGTAATTGAAAACATATAGAGTATAATATAAGGAATGTGATAGTGTTACCTAAGAACTTGCATTATTTTCTTTAGAAAAAAATGCTCTTTATCAGAAAGTCTGTATCACTACCATGTGTCCATTTAACACCAATATGCTTTACAAAGTTAGCTCCCCTTTTGTATAAATAATATAAAATAACTTTGTTGATAAAGGGGATGCGATTGCCTATTTATTTCGTATTTTATATTACTGAAGTTCAGATTTTGCAATAAAATGGAAAAAGGACTGTCTTTGTTGATTTTTTTTCAAAAAGTCCAGAGTAAACCTCACCAATCCTATTAAAACTCAATGCCAAGTCTTTTAGAGTGGAGTATTTTTTACTCGTCTTTCCTATGATGTTGTCTGACTGGTAATGGCCCTCGAGATGGTGCTGAAGACGCAGATATTGTCCCAAATCGAATCTTCCTTTTGCCTTTTTTGCGTGTTTGGTCGTCAAATGCGTGATTTCTGAAAAGATAAATTTGACAGATAATATGAAATGTTCATTTCATGATTGATTCATTTTCGCTTTACTCCGTTAATCAACAGTATGTTAGTTAAGTACGGCGGTCAGTGACTCTAACTATTTCCTTGGTTTAAAACAAAATTTAATGTACTATGAACCAGAGGTGGTGAACAAATTACATAGAGTATTGGGTCCGATGATGTTGGAGGATGTGGCCAAACTGGTATTCCGACTTACCACGTATTCTGAACCCTTATCATATGAGCTTTTTCGATCCGACAACGCATTGAGAAAGGTTATTGCAGTAGATCAACAGTTGTATAGTAAGTTACATAATGTGGTCATCTAATCTTAAAAGCATATCCTGATTTTCAAACAATATTTAGTATTAATCTAAGAAACTGACAATTTTTCGTGTCGAAATGTGAAAAATTCAGATTTTTTTTTAAACATCCGTTTGACTGTATCGAACTTATCGAGGTCATGAATAACCGGTTATGGAACTATCAGATCAGTCTGGAGAGGAAAAATAATTATTTAAGTCAATTGACACTTTTTAGGTCCTTCATGGGAATCAACAGCTATAAGTTTAAAATGAAAACCTTATCACTATAGGGCCATCGGTCATTTCACCTCGCTCGTCCTGTGCACTGCATTGATCATTTTCGTGGACTGGATATACACCGCTTGTCCTTGATGTTCGCATAAAAAATCCCCTGTGAATAATACAAACATACTTTAACAAAAGAAAAGGAAGTTAATATTGTGTATCGTAATTGGACAATAATAATTTAAATTAGTAAATTTATACTCAACAGGAATATCATGACTTGTGTCCTGATTCAATACTTTTCTGTAGGACCGTATGATAAGTCCAATATAAAGAAGACAAACTTATAAAGGGGAATGACTGGCAAATAACTCACACCAAAAGTCTCCCGGGTAACTGATTACACTTAGCTGTGCTTGGAGTGTTAGTTGTGCATTATTTCATACTTATTAAAATCTATATGTCTTTTATACAGCTCATAATGGCAATTATCAGTTTGATTTTCTTTACAGTACATACAAACACCAAAGTAACATTTTTGAAATATATTTACAACAGAGTTACAACCGAAAAGTTTGACCGCTTGCATGAGAAGCCTTAAAAAAGTGCTTTTAGTAAATCCACCATCCTCCAGCGTTACGCAATTTTCAAACAGCTCCACCAGCTCCTCCATCGTTACGCTGATTTTTCACCATAAAATCGTCACTAAATCAAATTTAACACTAGTAAAAGACCGAATGTGGTAAAATATAATGTTGAGGAGGGTGTTGCTTATAAAAGAAAATTATATATATCAAATTATGTACGGTAACAAGACAATTTTCGCACTTTTAATACACTCGTGCCAATGTTTACACAGAAAATTCCTTGTATTTCCCGAATGATCAAGAAAACGGCTACAGTCTGCATAGATTCGGTTGATATCGAGTGATCAAAAATGATACGACATCATCTTGCTCGACTCTGATTTTCCAAAAATTATCAACAATAGTTAAAAAAGATAGTTTTCTTACCGCTGGTCGCGAATCCCACCGTCATTCAACGTTACACCACCGTCATCCAACGTTACCTCCACCGCCTCCTCCGGAAACGTTTGGACACGGTGATCAACATAAAAAATAAATATACATAACTATTGTTCTGCCTCAAGGTTGCAGATAGTATAACCAACGTTTAGTAGTCTTCAAAACTTTATTCTCAACTGTATCATAAGTGTGTGTATAATTATAAGCGTGTAAGTGTTAAACACTGAAATTACACCAAACATTGCTGTTGTATGGTGTTTAGCGTCGCTTTCAACAATTCTTCAGTCATATAGCGACGGTGTCTACTTGAGACAGTATTCTGAGCACTGTCAAACTGGAGTATCATGCCGCAGACACGTAGTATGATACCCCATCCAGTCACATTATACTGACACCGGGCCGACCAGACCTAAAACTGTCCTCTAAATGCTGATCGCCAAGCGAGGAAGATTCTAGTACCATTTTAAAGTCTTTGGTATGACCCGGCCGGGGATCGAACCCACGACCTTCCGCATGCTAGGCGGACGCTCTACCACGAGACCACGCTGTGGTCCCACCAAAAATATGCAAAGTTGTAGCTAAACATTCTATAACAATGAAAATAATAATCAATATTGGGTGTATAAACAGACAGACTGCAGATAAGGTAAGTTTTACTATATCAATATATGGGTGCGAAGCATCTGTGTACGAAAACCTTAGGGAACTGTTGTGTTTGTGGTATACACAGGAACACACAATAACACTATTGATATAATGGAACTAAAATGAACGACACAAAGCGTGTGTTCGAACTAAGATGTTTAATGCTCAGTATCAAAGTAGCAAGTGATTCATGGTATAGAATTGCATGTAATTATAGAGGCAAATTATAAGAGCATTTCTTATTCTAAGTAAAGGGAAGTAACCACAACATAGAATATGCTAAAGAGTAATCATAAGTTATGAACACATGTAAAAATAATACAACAGCTTCTTTCTTATGAAAATGAATGAACAATTCTTGTGAATGAAATTCTTTGTATGTTACATTACAAATTACTATCAAAATAATTAATCCAACGCGTGTGGCAACATGTGGAGTTTAATTATGTCCGTAATGTCTTATTAGTTGCACTCAATTACTATGTCCAGATAACACTTAAACAGCGTGGTAGGAATCGGTCAGTTCTTGTAAATTAATAGCCACTGACTGTTGATTTAGCATTGCACTGAACTCTAAATGTGAGAGATAATTTAGTTTCACAAAGATTCTATTATTTTTGGCTTAACTGATCTGCCATATCTTGTCACATAAACATTTGGTTTAAACATGAATTTGATGCATTTGCTGATAGTTCAGGTGGCGTAATGTTATTTTCATTGGGCTGGGAATTTACATTTTGGTTATCAGTGATCAGATTTTCTGCATTTTCTGTATCTGGTGAATGGGATTCACAGGGGTTTGAGTTAGAATTTAATGGTGGTATTTCTGGTTTGTTTCTGCTGGGGGTGAATGGGGGTATTGTGATGAGGTATTTGTTTTCAATAAATTACGCCTATTCCTACAGTACTCAGTAATAGTCACATACCAGAAGATAATCTTGACCATCTAATGTGAATACATCAGAGCCTACAGCCAGGGGTACTCTCGGATTTCGTGAGATACCAGAGGTTCCTTGGGGTTGAACATCTGTGTTCAATGCATATTTCGCAATTACCATGGTTGGTAATATCGGCAGTAATGTTTGGCCAAAACATTGTATATCTAGCGCGTCTCAGACATTTCTCAATTCCAAAGTGACCAGTATGTAGAATGTCAAGTATACTTGTTCTTAATTTCGAAGGAATGATTAACCTTTGACCCTTGAAGATAATGTCGTCCATGACACTGAGCTCATCTCTATAAGTTCAGTAACCAGGTAGCTTGGTAGGCAATCTGAGCGCTTTTCCGGCCAACATGACAAAATAACCTGTTTTAGATGTACTAACTCAGGGTCTTGACCTGTGTGTAATCTTATCTCTTGTAACTTTCTGTCACTATACGGCAAGTTCGTTGTGACGAAGTGTACATGAATGTTTGTTGCTTCGGACAGTTCTGGATATGTGTCGGGTAGAAATTTTCTTGAGAAGGTATCGGCCAGGCGTATCTGAGTTCCTGCTCGTTACTCTAAAGCGAAGTCATAACCTTGTAGTTGTAACATCATACGCTGTAGCCTAGCTGGTGCTACATAGATTGCTTTTTTCATGACTGCTAGAAGCGGTAAATGGTCAGTATGTACTGTTATATGGCGACCATATGCATATTGTATAAACCTAGTCAAACCAAATAGAAATGTGTATAGCTCCTTTTCTATTTGTGCCCAATTTATCTCAGATTGTGTAAGTGACTTGCTTGAGTAAGCTATTGGCTTACCGTCTTGTAACAGTGTTGCGCCTACACCAAATTTTGAACTATCACATTGCAAAACAATGTGTTTTGTGGGGTGAAAATATGACAGTATAGGACCTGGTGTTTGGGTCAATATGACTTTCACTTTCTGAAAAGCCTTAACCTAAGGTTCTTGCCAGTGAAAAACAACATCTTTCTTTAGTACTTGTCGGAGGGGTTGTGTGACCTCTGATAGGTTTGAGTCAAATCTTGATAGGTATACAACAATGCCCAAGATTTTTTCGAGTTCTTGCTTGTCTTTGGGAGGTTCCATATCTCTGATTGCAGATATTTTCTCAGGGTCGAGTTTGAGCCCTAGGGAGGACAGAACATGACCAAAATATCGGACTTCCGATATTCCTACTTCTTATTTGTCAGCATTCAAACGAATATGTTTTTCAGGACATCTTTCAAGTACATTCCTTAAGTTTTCGTTATGCTCCTTTACTGTGTCTCTCCAGACTAGGATGTCGTCAACAATGACGCTACAACCTTTAAGACCTTCCAGGCATTCATCCATTTTGCGCTGGAATTCTTCTTGTGATGACCTTAGACCCATGGGAGTACGAAGGTATCTGTAACGGCCCAAAAATGTATTGAACGTTGTAAGGTACGATGACTTGTCGTCAAGCAATACACTCCAATAGCCTGATGTACAGTCAAGCTTTGTGAAAACCTTAGCAGTTGAGAGCTTGGGTAGGATGTCACCCAGGGTTTTCATTGGGTAATGTGGTCCGAACCTTGTCTGAACCTGGCTTGTTAACTACTACCATTGAATTCACCCATTGTGTTGGTGATTAACCTTGGCTATGATGCCAGCCTTTTCCATGTTTTCTAGTTCCTTGCGAACTTTGTCCTGAATGGCTTCAGGGACACGAAGACGACCAATACCACGAAAGAGTGCATTGTACTGTGTCAAAACAGTATCCTTAGTGAGGGGTGTACTGGGGGTATTTACAGACATCAAAATCTTTATCAAATTAAATTCAATGTAGGTTTGGAGACCTATTGGTGACCTATCTGTACGAACGACATAGAAATCAACTTCTTCAGAGTGTGACTTGTATCTACATGTTAATGTGATACTACCAAGTACATTCAAGTTTACACCATTGTATGCGGTTAGCTTGCAATTAGCTTTTTTTAGAGAGGCTTTTATGTCGAGTGTTTGCCAAATTTTTCTGCCAAAATGTTGAAACTGGCACCAGTGTCTAATTTGAAAAGAATTGGTGAATGTTTGGGACCAACCTGAATATCAGCAAATACCTGATTGTCCTTTGAATTAATAACATCCACGTGAAAATCATCACTGTCACTTTCACTATACTCCCCGTTGTTCCTAATGCCATGAACACGACGTTCCTTTTTGGCACGGCACACAGTTTGAAAGTGATTCCATTTGTTACAAAATAAGCACTGTTTGCCTTTGGCTGGGCATACTGGGTGTGCCTTTTGCTGTCCACAATTTCCACAATTGGTGTTGTTTATGTCCCTTTTGTTGTGGTGTTCTGGATAGCGGGTGGTATTTTTATGTTTGGTGTGGCCCTTGTTCCTCTTCCAGTGTGGCTGTTTGACGTCGCTGACGTCATGTTGTCTTTCCATCGATTTCAGCTGTGTCTGAAAATATTCATAGGTTTGTGCTATTTGAATAGCTTTGTCCATGGATAATGTATCACCTTCCGTTATAAGTTTTTCGCGGATTTTGTTGGAACTGACTCCGAAAACTATTCTGTCTCGGATCATCTTATCCCGTTTATCATACTTGCAGTCATTGGCTGCAATTTTCAGTTTGGTTATGAAATTTTCAACAGACAATTCACCTTGGCATATATTGTTAAACTGAAAAAGAGGTAAGCTTATGTTGAACGTATTCCCCAAATTTCTTGAATAATGTGTCTAGCTTCCTATTTTCCTCTGCGGTTAAATTCCACGATTGATGGATATCTCGTCCCTTCTGACTAATCCATAAAAGTAAGTATGTGCATTTCGTTACTTCGTCTTTTTCCTTTAAAGGACCGTTGAAGATAAGATTTACAAGATCTTTATAGTGTTGCCATGCTTCAGGCAAGTTTGTGGAAGTCCAGTCCACTTTTGGTGTTGGTACACCGTTAAGTTCCATTGTAATTTCAATTTATGAATGTTGATGAATCCGCGATTACTCCAAAATAATAATGCATAAATGTCACAAATTCAAACTGTAACTTCTGACACCATGTTGTGTTTGTGGTATACACAGGAACACATAATACTACTACTGAAGTAATGGAACAAAAATGAACGACACAAAGCGTGTGCTCTAACTAAGATGTTTAATGCTCAGTATCAAAGTAGCAAGTGATTCATGGTATGGAAACGCATGTAATTATAGAGGCAAATTATAAGAGTATTTCTTATTCTAAGTAAAGGGAAGTAACTATAGAATATGCTAAAGAGTAATCATAAGTTATGAACACATGTATAGATAATACGACAGGTACGAACATAAATCATATAAAAAACAGGAATTACGAGGAAATAACCATTAAGCTTCGCAATAAACCACCTTGACAATAAAAATATTACAAAATCATACAAATAAACAGGTTATTTCATAAACTTACATAGTGGTGATCGACTAAAGTTGAATTCTAAGTAGAATTAAGCAGTTAAGAAAATTTGTGTAAATGGCGGCTTAAGTACAAAGGGAGGTAACGGTACCAAGTCAACTCGTCCCCTAGTCAAGTCGTCTTCCAGTCAACTCATCCCTATTTTGGTCATTTGGGTCATTTCGTCCCCCCCCCCTCTAAAATATTTGGTCATTTCGTTCCCCCCACCCCCATATTTTTATTAAATAACGTGATAATATTTTTTCATTTTATTTTTGAAATAAATGTTTTGAACTGAATATAATAATATAAATTGATAACAAAAATATTTATTACGAATTTTTAAGAAAAGCGGTAATTGAATACACTTGTTTCCTGTGGCAATGCGCCCGTAAAGGTGTCTGAGGGAAAGAAAGTGTGCTGGTAGATGTCAACAGAATGGGACCAGGAACTTTACCAAGTTGCCTCTAGAAGCTGGTCGGAAGAATGTTGATGAATATCTATGAACACATGGACGATTTTTTACACCATTACGAGCTTCAGTTTAACGCAGCGTTCTTGCAGCCAAGGCCATGACAAATTGTCCTGCTCGTCGCTGGGTGGCCTCAATCTGGTTGAAGTTTGTGGCGTGGTTTCTTGAACTTTTTACTATCAATTAACATTTCCTTGGCCCATTTCAACAACAATTTTCGTTAACGTGCGGTTTAATTAAATAAAGAAACGATTAATACTATTAAAAATCGAGTTTACTGTTGGAAAGTACTCAAATACGACAGTGGACACGTTATAGCCGCGAAAACTGATGACGCTGGGAAATCGTTTGTTTTTAAAAACACAATATTTTTTTTTACTAATTTTAATAATTGTATAATATATATATATATATATATATTTATTTATTTATATAATACTTACCAATTAACAATATTTTATCTTATTGTGTAGTAAATTTCAACGCTTAAACTGTTTTTAACCCTATCTTTCTGCTAGGCATGGATAAAACGCACGAGGAGCAACGTTGTTTCACCAGTAAGATCGGGAGAAACTGTTAATTTCTTGATGTAATTATTGTGCGTTACTTCCTCTGTCGTCCCCCTGGCGATAAATTGTTACTGGGCCCTATCATAATACGGTAAGCATATTATGGTTAGCACAGAATTACTACTGCTCCAAGCTTTATTGCAAGCGCATGCTGGTAAATTCGTTATGCTAGATTGTAGGATAGCTTTTGTTTTTTTAATTGGAACATGCATGTATGCATCCCAGTAGGCGTATGCATATGACGTAAAATTAGATGACTAAAACGGACTTAATCACGAAACAGTTAATCATAGAACAATTATCGCATATAAAATAGAACAATAAGTTTACTAAACAACAACTTAGAAGTTGTAATTAGTAATATAGAATTATCATTTTAAAATTCAAAGTGTACAATAGACACATGAAATTATAATTATATACATAGAAGTGTCACTTATGATTAAGCACAAGGCACTTACTTACATGTAATTTTTACTTAAATACTGTTCCATACGATTATGGTGCACATTGATAAAAATTACCATTTTAACCGAATTAAAGGAACACAAAATGCAAATGATTTCAATGAGTTGTTTACTGACCTTTTACGTATTTCACGATGCACAATAAAGAATTGATAAATTGATGTATTAGTTGATTGATTGATGTGTATTTATATTCACCGATATTCTTTATGAAGAAATGTCAAAATATTGTCCTTATAGCTTAACAAATAATTGCATTATAAATTATGTTTATGAAGTAATGCAATACATATCTGGTGTATATTTTTGTTATGCAAAATACCTTTTTGTGGCTATGTCGTAAATACCATATTTATTTATTTATTCATTAATGTAATATATATTTCAATAATTTAATTTAAATGTTATCGTTTCATCAAACGTTATAATTATGCATCAATGTGTACTGTTATAAACAAATTTAAGCTGGTCATGTCCGTCTGTCCGTTTATTGACGCATTCTGGTCCGCCTCCTAATTTCCAATGTAGATGACAAATAATTCATACTTTGCATGTACATGACCAGTCAAACCTAAGTAAGCGGCCACCTCTATTAAGCAGCCAATTGTCTTAAGCAGCCACAATTTCTATTTCCCATGTCTATGCTTTCAGAGCAAATTAACTTTTATTAAGCAACAACCTGTCTATCAAGGCCACTTTCGCTCTTTCCCATGATTGGCTGCTTAAGACAGGTTTGATTGTATGTTGACCGTCACTTAAAGGTGGTGGTGTTACTGAAAAGTCTTTAAATACCTAACAAGTGCACATGACATTTTTAATAATAGGAGTTTTTGATTGAATATTAAGCGTCATGCTATGCAATCGAGGGCTAACAGACGATAGGTTAATCTTACAACTCTTTTCATGGATCCTGGATGGTAAACTAATATTGGACTGCACTCATCCGCAAGTAACTGATAACTTTTCCACTTGAATAAGAGGTAAGAGACGAATGAAAATTAGACGGAATATCGTATATCAATCATCACGGAGACTGTTTGGCAAGGATTAGAACGACCCTGCTTTGATAGTCAGACGCAATAACGACTGAGCTAATAGTTTCCGGGTTTTAGAACAGGAACAGACGGACGATGTTCTTATATGATAAGGCAGTGATCAATACCAATACATGTACACTCTATACGTATATTTGTCCGATTAATGACCTGGCACAAGTTTCACAAAATATCTCAACTTAACATTTTCCTTCAGCCAAATTTAAAAAAAAAAAAAAATGCTAAAACTTTATTTATATTGTTCATTTTTTTGTTTTTTATTTATATACGTGTTTACCGCCATTTACATGTTTCTGTAATATAGAAGTATCAGTGTTCCACGTGATAAGATGTGAATAGGTATTAACACTGATTAATGTGGTAACACACCGCCATTTACATGTATCTGTAATATAGAAGTATCAGTGTTCCACGTGATAAGATGTGAAGGTGGTATTTACACTGCTTTATGTGATAATACACCGCCATTTACATGTATCTGTAATATAGAAGTATCAGTGTTCCACGTGATAACATGTGAAGGTGGTATTAACACTGATTAATGTGATAACACACCGCCATTTACATGTATCTGTAATATAAAAGTATCAGTGTTCCACGTGATAAGATGTGAAGGTGGTATTAACACTGATTAATGTGATAACACACCGCCATTAACATGTAACTGTAATATAGAAGTATCAGTGTTCCACGTGAAAACATGTGAAAGTGGTATTTACACTGATTAATGTGATAACACACCGCCATTTACATGTATCTGTAATATAGAAGTATCAGTGTTCCACGTGATAAGATGAGAAGGTGGTATTAACACTGATTAATGTGATAACACACCGCCATTAACATGTAACTGTAATATAGAAGTATCAGTGTTCCACGTGATAAGATGTGAAAGTGGTATTAGCACTAATTAATGTGATAACATACCACCATTTACATGTATCTGTAATATAGAATTATCAGTGTTCCACGTGATAAGATGAGAAGGTGGTATTAACACTGATTAATGTGATAACACACCGCCATTTACATGTATCTGTAATATAGAAGTATCAGTGTTCCACGTGATAAGATGAGAAGGTGGTATTAACACTGATTAATGTGATAACACACCGCCATTAACATGTAACTGTAATATAGAAGTATCAGTGTTCCACGTGATAAGATGTGAAGGTGGTATTAACACTGATTAATGTGATAACACACAGCCATTTACATGTTCTGTAATATAGAAGTATCAGTGTTCCACGTGATAACATGTGAAGGTGGTATTAACACTGATTAATGTGATAACACACCGCCATTTACATGTATCTGTAATATAGAAGTATCAGTGTTCCACGTGATAAGATGTGAAGGTGGTATTAACACTGATTAATGTGATAACACACCGCCATTTACATGTTCTGTAATATAGAAGTATCAGTGTTCCACGTGATAACATGTAAAGGTGGCATTAACACTGATTAATGTGATAACACACAGCCATTTACATGTATCTGTAATATAGAAGTATCAGTGTTCCACGTGATAAGATGAGAAGGTGGTATTAACACTGATGAATGTGATAACACACCGCCATTAACATGTAACTGTAATATAGAAGTATCAGTGTTCCACGTGATAACATGTGAAGGTGGTATTAACACTGATTAATGTGATAACATACCGCCATTTACATGTATATGTAATATAGAAGTATCAGTGTTCCACGTGATAAGATGAGAAGGTGGTATTAACACTGATGAATGTGATAACACACCGTCATTTACATGTATATGTAATATAGAAGTATCAGTGTTCCACGTGATAAGATGTGAAGATGGTATTAACACTGATTAATGTGATAACACACCGCCGTTTACATGTATCTGTAATATAGAAGTATCAGTGTTCCACGTGATAAGATGTGAATGTGGTATTAACACTGATTAATGTGATAACACACCGCCATTTACATGTATCTGTAATATAGAAGTATCAGTGTTCCACGTGATAAGATTTGAAGGTGGTATTAACACTGATTAATGTGATAACACACAGTCATTTACATGTATATGTAATATAGAAGTATCAGTGTTCCACGTGATAAGATGTGAAGGTGGTATTAACACTAATTAATGTGATAACACACAGCCATTTACATGTATCTGTAATATAAAAGTATCAGTGTTCCACGTGATAAGATGTGAAGGTGGTATTAACACTGATTAATGTGATAACACACCGCCATTTACATGTATCTGTAATATAGAAGTATCAGTGTTCCACGTGATAACATGTGAAGGTGGTATTAACGCTGATTAATGTGATAACACACCGCCATTCACATGTATATGTAATATAGAAGTATCAGTGATCCACGTGATAAGATGTGAAGGTGGTATTAACACTTATTTATTTTTATCTCTTTGATGAGGCGAATACAACATAGTTAATTAATGATAACAACTACCTCATACGAGGTGAGCAATTATATCATTGATGAGGCTAATAAAACATAGTTAATTGATAATAACAACTACGTCTTACGAGGTGAGCATTTATATCATTGATGAGGCTAACACAATCTAGTTAATTAATAATAACAATTACATCATTGATGAGGTTAATACAACATAATTAATTAATAATTACAATTACGTCATACGAGGTGAGCATTTATATCATTGATGAGGCTAATACAACATAGTTAATTAATAATAACAATTACATCATTGATTAGGTCAATACACCATAGTTTATTAATAATTACAATTGCATCACTGATGAGGTTAATACAACATAGCTGATTAATAATAACAACTACGTCATACGAGTAAAGCATTTATATCATTGATGAGGATAATACAACATAGTTTATTAATAATAACAACTACGTCATATGAGGTGAGCATTTATATCATTGATGAGGCTGATACAATCTAGTTAATTAATAATAACAACTACGTCATACGAGGTGAGCATTTATATCATTGATGAGGCGAATACAACATAGTTTTTTAATAAATACAACTATGTCATACGAGGTGAGCATTTATATCATTGATGAGGCTAATACAATCTAGTTAATTAATAATAACAACTACGTCATACGAGGTGAGCATTTATATCATTGATGAGGCTAATACATCATAGTTAATTAATAATTACAATTACGTCATACGAGGTGAGCATTTATATCATTGATGAGGCTAATACATCATAGTTAATTAATAATAACACCTACGTCATACGAGGTGAGCATTTATATCATTGATGAGGCTAATACATCATAGTTAATTAATAATAACGACTACGTCATACGAGGTGAGCAACTATATCATTGATGAGGCTAATACATCATAGTTAATTAATAATAACAATAACATCATTGATGAGGTTAATACAACATAGTTGATTGATAATGACAAAATTTATATTAGTCTGAAATGAAAATAATATTTGGAATCGTCATAGTATGTCATGTACTAATTGTTGAATATCTAAGAAATAATTACCAATTCAATCATGAGAAATGTCTCAGTTAGATACACTTTGTAATTTTAGTATCACTAATACTGTCTGATAAAGAAAAAGGGTTGTGATAAATGCTATGAAAGATAATATTACTTCTTAAAGTATGTATGATGGCAAACCGTGTTTATAACATCATGATACCGATATAAATTATCACTCTCTCTCTCATAGTCAGCATCCTGGTGTCATATTGTAATTATCGTGCTCATATTTCGTCCTATTGTCGTATAATCGCCTTCTTGTCTGACATATAATCATGATCATAAGATATGCGAAATGGTGTCAGCCAAAAAGTGATACTTAGCTATTCTGAGAACAGACTGAAGAAAGAAGTCTTTCTTCTAAAAGTTTTATACACGTTAAAATACAATATAAAAACACATGGAAACAAAGACAAACTAAAACATTGAATTGTACACATATTTGATTTTTAAAAAAGTATTAGAAATAAATAAAAGTTGATAAACGAAGAACAGTACAAAACATCACTCATGCAAGAACTTAAAAGCATTGAATGATAAAAATGCCCTTAAAATGACAGACAGACAGACAGACAGACAGACAGACAGACAGAAAGACAGACAGACAGACAGACAGACAGACAGACAGACAGACAGATGATAGGTAGGTAGGTAGGTAGGTAGGTAGGTAGGTAGGTAGGTAGAATATTTGGCATTATTTTTATGCCATCGATGGCTAAAAAATGATCAGTTAACCTAACCACTGTTTCCTGGGTTCCCAAAAGGTTAAACAGTACTCGAGCACACCCCGCAAGTAACAGATAACTTTCCCACTTAACTCAGCGGTGAGAGACGAATGATAATATGACACAATTTCGTATATCAATCATCAAGGATACTGTTGCCAGGCGTGTATTCAAACTCACGACCTCTAAATTGATAATCAGACGCGTTACCGACTGCGCTAAGATTTCGACTTGTGGGTCTAGGTTTCGTTACCACGAGTTCAAGAGTCAATTAAGGTCATGAAACAATATAGAATCTAATCTAATGAAAGCATTTAAAACCTTACATACACTTATAATTATTCTTTGTTTAAATATGCTAATTAAGTATTTTAACATTTGCACTGGATGTAGCGCATAGAATAAGCGCGTGTATGCTCAAGTAGTTTCAAGTGGTCACATGCATCTGAGAAAATGTTAACAATGCATTGTCCTTAATGCTTTGTTACAAAAAAAAAATTAAACAATATACAACCGGAACATATGTGTTATCTTCCGGTTGTAATTTTTTCTAATACAAATTTTTAACCATATTAAATGAATAACATTGTAAGCGTACATTTAATACACTATAGTGGATCGTGAGAAGTATCTGGACCTACTATAGAAGAATAAGGAAAAAGTTCAATCTCGTCTTTGTGCCGGCCAATTACTACATTGCAATAATCTGACGGTTAAACGTTGAGGAAGAGAGTAATTCATCAACTGTGAGTCTAATTTATTACGCATCTCCATGTATCGTAACAATATATATATAAATAAAAACACTTCGTTTCAGTGCAATATCAGTTTTAGTTCACCGATTCAGCGCCAATTTCGGTGTTCACGAGTGGAATCTGATAAATTTTTAGATTAACGCATGTGCATGTACAACAATTTTTATTTTTGCTTTTTTTTTTTTTAATTGAAAAAAGTTAAATTACCAAATTAATAAATTTATTTTTTAAGCAGTGAACATATCAGAACTATTTCACCAAATTATGTGTATAATTCACCAAAAAGGATTAAATTATCTTCTTTTCGAAATGTAAATTAAATATTAGGTGATTTATTATTAGTTTTAAAGCCAAACCTTTCACTTTTCTCTCTGATATGTCATTACATAAAAATATAAATTTGTCATAAGCATGATTTCAGTAATTATGGAATATAACCAACACCAGTTTGGTTGGAACTTTCTAGCTCTCTTTAACTCACTCTTCTTCCATGTCCAGATTATATCTAAACATCTTTTTTGTTATTTCAAATTATTCTAGCCGGGATTTTCATCGCTGCATGGTTCATTCTTGGGAGCTGTCTCAATTTCATCGTATTACATGTACCGTTGAAGTCGTGAATTCGAACCGAGCTTGGTCAATACAACTGTAGTAATAAATTCCAAAGAATAATCGTGTTAAACATACATCATATATGTACACTTCTTACACAGAATGTATTTGAGATGTAGTAGTTTTAACCCAACTCCTGTTTCTACCATGCTTCTAATTCACCAACATCTTTTTAAGAACGTATAATTAAATATCTAAAATATACCTTTTCAATTATTTTCAAAATCTGTAGTTTATTTGGCATAGAATGAAACTAAAAGTAATTTCCAATGTGAATATTTTTTTTTTCTAAGGTTAATATAACATATATTTATATGTGACGTCGTAAACAGGAACACGTTTGATCTTTTTGACGTCCCAATTTATAGCAGCGAAATCGCATATTTTTCGACCTTTAAAGCAAAACGTCAACGTTGGTATAATGCATTAAATGTTGGGTTTGTGATCATTAAATAAAACTTGATATGCAATACATAACCATATAAATGTGTTGAATATAACGTTAAACATCATTCTACAAAAACTAGTATTTTGTGCACACGATTTATATCTACTAATGCACTACTGTTTAGTTACATGTTATTTTGAGCCAGTCGACAAACGTTCCGCATAGAGGTCCTTTACTAGATCATGATCAACATCATCGTAATGAAAAAGCAAAAAAATCATCATCATCACTGTCAATATCATCATCATCATCATCATCATCACTGTCAATATCATCATCATCATCATCATCATCATTGTTTTCATCACCATTATGGTTATCGTCATTTGCTTAGATGTTCTTAACATCCCTTCTTTTGTTGTTTTATTCTACATGTTCATAAAAGTCGCTCTAGATCCAATAATACGTCTTTCCTTCAACCAACAACATTTTAATTTGATCAAATTTCTATTCTCTATGAAATATTACCAGTATTATGTAAAAATTAGTTTTCATTAATGTGTAAATAGACGTCGGCTATTTGCACGCCTGCAACTTTTTGTCCGCTTGGCACTTTTTGTTCGCAACGCTTTTTATCCACAGGAAAAAATACTTCGACTTTTGTCTCGGTGAGGACAGCAAAGGCGTCATATTGACAAAATTTTACGTATTTCTATTTTTTCTGCGGAAAAAATGCGTCAAACGAACAAAAAGTGCCTGCACAATTGGCCGGCTTGTGATTTTTTCTTCCGTCCAAAAATTATGGAAGTAATGCACATGTATCTCATATCGGTAGAAAATCGATCACTAACCACTTATCTTCGTACACTTCAATGTAAATCTAAGATATTTGTTAAATTACAAAATTGTATTATTTTAACGCGACACATTTTAATACATTTTCACTTAAAGCAATTTCTAAAATTACTTGGGCCTAAAAAATATACCCGTTTCTGGTTAGCCAGTAAACAAATAGTGTATACCACGTATGATTGATTGTCTTTTCTTTCTTTTTTTCTCCCGAGGTACAAATAATGTTCAGAATAAACCGATTATTGGTTGTAGTTGTATGTTAACCAAATTATATTATTGAGATGGGTACATTTAAGATTCACTGTACTGTTCTGAATAACAAAATAACCATTTGTTCCGGGCAGTATTTTCTGTCTCTCTGGGCGGCCATGTTTGATATCGTGCAGCACACACATTAGAATATTCAAAATCCACATTTTGTTAGGTAAAGTGCAGTGGCTGTGTAACAGATATGATTTATATGAAATAAAATACAAATAAGAAAAATAAAGTTTTGTTTGTTTTTTTTAATTTGGGAAAATTAGAGTCGGCAGTAAAGATTAAGGACGGTCAACCAACCGGAAACTTTTTTGGGGGGCCCTATCAAATATGAAATTAAAAACCTCAGTATAAAAAACAAATTCAAAGAAATATCATTTTATATGTTAAAGCATTTTCACAGGTACATTCAAAACTAACATGACTTCACTTGTTAATATTACAATCTTCGAATCACCGGTCGGCGAAAATCTCCGTGATGAATTATATGCATGTACAATAATGCGTCTCATTGTCATTCGTCTCTCACTGCTGATTCCAAGCGAAAAGTTAACCGTTTCTTGCAGAGATGATTGTGCTCGAGTACTGGATAACATTCTAAAGACTGGTATGATTAATTGATCGTTTATTAGCCCTCGATGACACAGATGGCGCTAATTGTGAAATAGACAAACTAGTTTTATAAAAAATACTAGTATTTATATATTCATATAGTAATACATTCATAATGCAATGATGCAAGTTAAATGGAATTTAACATTGGTGTGAGTCTCTAAAAGAGCACAACACGTTCCAAGAAGAATGGTAGCGCAGTTGAAAGAGTGTTGACCGCTTACACTAAGGGAATGGCCGAATCTAATGTTGAGAGAACTTGTGGCCAGACCCTTTTGCCTTGAATTGTATTTGACTTATATGCATGATAAATATTGTAATATATGTTTATTTGACAATAAAATATGTTTAAACTATAAACTGACAGCTTACACCAAAGGCCGCGGGTTTGATCGTCTTAATGACTATACAGATTACCAGTCCTCGTCTGATCATTCATCATCAAAAGAGTCAATGAGCCTTACAACATAACTAATTATGTGTCTATGAAACTTTTATGTATTATTTTAATTCGACGGCTGTTTCGAAAAAAATAATAATTTCCATCATAATTCTTTTAAATATTAAATATAACTTTGATATATTTTAATACTTTGGAAAGGAATTAATCTGCGAAAGGGTGATATGTGTTTCGAATCTGTACATTCGGTAAAACTTGACTGAGGTTGAAAAATACGCGTTATATTTACCGCAGTAAAAAAAGCATATTCAAATTGGAAATTACGTCTAGTTTCATTACATACCAAATATTCCACACTGATTTCGAAAATGATTTAAAAGGTGTATTCCTCCTTAAAGTTTAACAATGTACATAAACATGACGGTGAAACGGAAATCCATTTAAAGGGTTCATCAACCATACGAAACACTCAAGAAAAACAAAAATATTTTATTTGCTCTATGGCATTTAGTTTTAACAATATCAAATGTGCCATTTATGCCTTTAACAACTGTTTGTTTATCTCAATATACGAGGTGTGTTAAAAATACATGTACTTTTGTATTTGTAATATTTTCAACATTCAACATAGTACATCAATAAAAATTATATTGCTATAAAAAGTATATTTCCTCTATAATTTCGATTCTATATTGAATACGGTTATGTAGCAACAGCGCTAAATAATAATTGCAAGACGTTTAATCGGCAAAATCGCATCTAGTCAAAGTAACCACCGGGATCTTGGATGTATTTCATTCATGTCTTTTCACCCATTTACCATACACATATATATATGTCGCTCTTCCTTGAACTATGTAATGATGTAATGAGTTTGTGCAAAATACTTGACATCGTTGACGTCCTTGGACTGCTCTGAGTAGCCATGACATGCATATTTTCTACCTACCTAGTTTCTACGTAACGGTATTTAACATCAATATGAATTTGGCCATTGCATAGAGGAAATATTACTTATTATGGCAATGTAATTTTATTCATGTGCTTTAGTAAATCAAAATATTATAGAAGTCCACTTATTTTTCAACACACCTTGTACGTAGTTATGTTTCTAGTGATTACCTTTGACATAGGCATCAAAACACGCATATACAAGGCAACACTTCTTCCATGCACAGCATTCACATTAAAATAAACCCGCATTTTTCTCCACAAATAGAAACGGTCGAATTTCATCAAATTAAAAAAAGAATGCTACCTCTTATTACCATTAGACCCATTTCCGTTTTCTATTCTAACATGTTGTATTCTTGAAAGTTACGCTTTCATTACGTACATATGTTGCTTATCCTGTTTATGTTCTATTTAAAAGGAATCTTAATATGTGTTAAAAAGATATTTATTCAAATATAAATCTAACAATACAATTAGAGATTGTGGGTTCGATCCCCATCTCGGCCCGATGATATCGCATACATCAACACTCAGTACTGGTTTTACACAGGAACAGACTCTAGAGCTGCTCATATAAGCTCTGAACTTACAAATGAGCTAAAATACTGATCATACACTAAAAACTAAATATTTCAAAATAACTGCTTCATTTCTTCTTTTCTTCATGAACTTGCCCAATTTATTCTGTGCTTGTTCTTTATTCTTTGCAATGTTTGTCAAAAGCTGTTGGTTTGTTGTGTTACAGAGACTCTCCTCATGTACATATAAATAATATAAAACACATCTTTATTCCTTTATCTACAGGAAAATTGTATTTTCAGTTTTCTGTTTGACCGAGTGTTGTGCATTTTCATTTTTCTCGTATTTTTCAGAGTAAAAGTTTGCAATTATTCTTATTTTAATAATGTACCAGTTTTCATTTTTGATGTGTATTTAAAATGTCTAGTACAATTTTTGCATCTACTTTTCAGATGATGTGAATAGCTTGAAGTTTTTTCCAACAACCACGAGGCCAAAATGAAAATAACATTCCGTTTTGCGTGGGCAAATGCAACTTTCACACTGATATATATTTCGTATATTTTAGTTCTCTGCTATTCATACGGTGCTCATGCACGCCTCTGCCATGTCCATGAAGCTCGAGCCAACTGTTCGGGTCATGGCCGTGAACTTACTTATATTCCAAAACTTGGTGATTGGATAAATGACATCGCATTCGATCATAACTATCTTCCCAACGTAAACGTTCGTACTTTCTTCAATATCAGCGTTCATGGAATAATAAAATTAAGTATCCGAAGTAACGCAATTCAAAATATATCAGCAAACTCTTTTACTTCATTTGAGCACCTGCAGAAATTAGATTTATCTGGAAATAACATTTCGACGAACCAATTACGAAGATTATTTAGGAGTTTAGCAACTTTATCTGACTTCAAGCAATTGTATCTAAATTTACTTTCATTGCATGGCATACCTCAGGATTTATTTTCTCAAATGACAGGAAGTTCCCTCCAAACTCTGTCTTTAAGGCAAAATGATATACAGAATATCAGCAAAGAGATGTTTCAAAGTCTTACTAACTTGACAGTTTTGGATTTAAATTACAATAAGATTCACAAATTCAAGCTTCCGGTTTTGAAACATTTGAAACTTCTTCATTTAAACGATAACAGACTTAAAAGATTTCCTGACTTTTGTAATAGGGAAAACATTAATCAAATCGAACCTCTTGCCCCTATGCTCAACGAAATACTCATCAAAAAAAATAATATAGCATATATCAACAATGAAAGTCTTGCTTGTTTGGCAAACTTAACCTTTCTTCAAATTTCTGAAAACAGCATAACTCTGTTACCAAATTATATTTTGTCAGTGCTTCCAAATATTAAAAAATTCGACTTTAAATTCATGAAAGTTCGGGATTTGCAAATTGAACCCAATGCATTAAATTCATTGTCCTTGGAAACGCTTATTATGCGTAATGGACTTTTTGCTGATAAACTTCTCTTATCGCCCATTGAAACATTTGCACACGTACCAAATCTACAGGATCTGGATTTCGGAGACATTGGTCTTGGACACTTGTCTCACGAGGTGACGGTAGAAATGTTTCAGCCTTTAACGAAATTAACTTACTTTTCATTGTGGGGAAGCAAATTAGGATCAATACCTGACGGTTTATTTGCAAATAAACATTATCTACTAACAATTATCCTCAGTCAAAATTTATTGACCTCGATCAGTCATATTCCGTTCCAAAACATATCTAGATTGAGATTTTTGGATTTGAGAGCCAACAACATTAGACAAATTGAACAAGCTATGTTTTCTATGAAAACATTTTCTCACTTAAAAGTGTTGGACCTTTCCGAAAATAAGTTTGTATGTCAATGTGATTTGCAGTGGTTCATAGAATGGTTAAGAAATCGCAAAAAATATATTAAGCTTAGGTATTACCCACAAGGATACGTATGTGTGAATCCTGCCAAAATGCGAGGGAAACGTCTTTCAGATGTTTCATTCACTTACAGAGAATGTCACCCATGGAGCATGGGCTTCTGGATAGGTGTGATAGGCGGACCATCTTTGTGTTTACTTGTCATCATAGTGACTATTCTCTATAGGAATAGGTGGAACATAAAACATTATATATTTCTTATGAAAAAAAGACGGAATTACGTTAAGATTGAAGGTTTTTTATATGATGGATTTGTAGGGCACAGTCAGCATGATTATGAATGGGTGATGGAATATCTACTACCTGTGCTAGAAACACACGAAGGGTACAAGTTATGCATCGCTGACCGGAACTTTAAACCAGGTATCTTCATACATGACAATATCATTAAATGCATGAATCAAAGCAGAAAAATAATTCTCATTCTTACAAATGAATTTGCCAAAAGCGATTGGTGCACGTATGAATTAAAACTTGGACATTTAAAACACATAGAAGATGAAACTGAACTTATTATAATTATGCTTAAAAAGCCAGAAGCGCGATATATGAACAAATCTCTCAAACTTCTGCTTGAGACGACGACTTATATTGAATGGACAGATGATGAGATCGGTAGACAACTGTTTTGGGAAAAACTGAGTGATTCTATGAAATAGTAATTAAAAGGCTGAACCACACATTGTTACCATTTATCGGAATACAGTAACATCATTAATAACAATGTTTTGCGATTGATAGAATTGAAGCAGGACACCTTCAAATGCGATTGGTTTAAATGTTAAAGCGTTTAAAGAATGTTTACAGTATTGGACTGTATGGGCTCAAATACCACGAATGTATAAATTATATAAGAGAAAAAAGAAAAGCTTTTCTAAGTGTAAAGTCAATGTAGAAATTCAACTTTCAAAACATGTTTTTCAGTCGAATAGTATTCTCAGAACGGTAATCCAATAAACATGTCTTGATTCAGCTATTCATATAATAATAAATAAAATAACTTTAAATCTTTTAATTGATTTTACTTTAATATTTTCAATAGAAATTGAACCAAGTTGTAAATTATATACAAACTGTGTAACAATAATTTATGAAATAATTGTCTATGAAAACAAAATTTATATAACCTAACTTGAATTGTATATAATTTATGGATGCACGACTCGTTGTTTGACAATTGGCTGAATTAAGTATTTTAGTTACTACGTAAGTGTACTGTTCGTTTAATATAAACATTATGAGTGTACCTCATTGCTTCTGTTCAATGACAAGCTAAAACTGAAAGCCTCTGCTAACGGAGGCTTTCTCGAAGTCAGAGAATTTGAACAGATTCACTTGAAATCTGTATATTTTTACAATCTTACAGGGAATATAGACGGTATGTGGAAAATAGTCAATATCAATATATGCTTCATTCTTATGGAATGTGTGAATGCTTTTGATATTGCATTGCTGTTGTTATGCTAAATTGAATGTACATGTATTTTAGCGTGTCCAAAGTAGATACTTTTTTAACTAAGTTGGCTACTTTTCTTTAAAAAAGGGGTTTCGCTCATTCACTTCGTACTTTTCAGTAGTGTATATCAGTCCCTGATATCCGCCAAATCAGGTCCATTCATATGAACAAGCAGGGAATATTATTCCTGTCCCACAATTCACAGTTATGTAATGCTTCAATCTGTGACGTCATGCAATTTTCCAAGAAGCAACTGACCAATTAAAGTGCACAAATCTCATTGTTGTATGACGGACCAAAGCGTTATAGTGAGACACATATTACAATTTAAACGGGTAAAAAACGAAAATAATCTGTTAGCAAAACGGAAGTGTCGCTTGTTGAACAAAACAGAAAACGAAATCAACGATTTCCTGTATCCCTTAAGTAGTATTAGTTGCGGACAGGATTCGTACAGAGATAAAATGTTTGTTTTATTAATCATCAATTAAATATATTTTCCCTTTAATTCAAAACTACAGATACTGTGAAAACACGAATTTCCTTTCTAAATAAAGTCATTATTATTATTTTTAATATTAGCTATAGTAGTATTGTATCATTACTACTATTATTATTATTATTATTATCATTATAAGTAGAAGTAGAAGTAGAAGAAGTAGTAGTAGTAGTAGTAGTAGTAGTAGTAGTAGTAGTAGTAGTAGTAGTAGCAACAGCAACGGCAGTTTTTAAAAAAAATTATATATTGAAACATTTTAATTTAAAATTGTTTATATTCATTAATAAGCTAATTTATAACTTTCGCTCCACCCACTGACAACTTGGCGTTGTTTGTCCAGGTAATACAGTGTAATACAGTGTAGTGTTTACTTAGATACCGTTAGCTTGTCTGAGGAGTATGGCGGCCTTGATTGGACTATCGACTTGTTTGACCGAGGCCTGTCAATTGACTCGAAATTGTTTTCTTTATAAATATAACATTGATACATTAATATTACCTGTATATAACTAATTTCTACGATAGTCTTTTGTCTTAATAGTTATTAATTAAATACCTTTACGGGCATATCCTAAAACTGTAAATATCGCTTACAGTACATTGTAAATGTGGCTCTGAAATTCTCTCGGAGTTTCATTATCATTTTCGGTTTGTATTGATTATAAACGCATAGTATTGCTTTGTCAGGTGGAGGCTTAGCTGTTCCGTTCAGTATATAACATGTCAGATGGAGGGTTAGCTGTTCCGTTCAGTATATAACAAGTCAGGTTGAGGGCTAGCTGTTCCGTCCAGTATATAACATGTCAGGTGAAGGGTTAGCTGTTCCGTTCAGTATATAACATGTCAGGTGGAGGGCTAGCTGTTCCGTTCAGTATATAACATGTCAGGTGAATGATTAGCTGTTCCGTTCAGTATATAACAAGTCAGGTGGAGGGCTATCTGTTCCGTTCAGTATATAACATGTCAGGGGGAGGGCAAGCTGTTCTGTTCAGTATATAACATGTCAGGTGGAGGGTTAGCTGTTCCGTTCAGTATATAACATGTCAGGTGAAGGTTTAGCTATTCCGTTCAGTATATAACAAGTCAGGTGGAGGGTTAGCTGTTCCGTTCAGTATATAACATGTCAGGTGGAGGGTTAGCTGTTCCGTTCAGTATATAACATGTCAGGTAAAGGTTTAGCTGTTTCGTTCAGTATATAACAAGTCAGGTGGAGGGCTAGCTGTTCCGTTCAGTATATAAAATGTCAGGTGAAGGGTTAGCTGTTCCGTTCAGTATATAACAAGTCAGGTGGAGGGCTAGCTGTTCCGTCCAGTATATAACATGTATAGTGAATGGTTAGCAATTGCGTTCGGTTTATAACAAATCAGGTCGAGGGCTAGCTGTTCCGTTCAGTATATAATATGTCAGGTGGATGGTTACCAGTTCCGTTCAGTATATTATATGTCAGATGGAGGTTAACTGTTTCGTTCAGTATATAACATGTCAGGTAGAGGGATAGCTGTACCGTTCAGTATATAACATGTCAGGTGAAGGGTTTGCTGTTCTGTTCAGTATATAACATGTCAGGTGGAGGGTTAGCTGTTCCGTTCAGTATGTAACATGTCAGATAGAGGATTAGCTGTTCCGTTCAGTATATAACATGTCAGGTGGAGGGTTAGCTGTCCCGTTCAGTATATAAAACGTTAGATTGATGGTTAGCTGTTCTGTTCAGTATATAACAAGTCAGGTGGAAGGCTAGCTGATCCGTTCAGTATATAACATGTCAGGTGAAAGGTTAGCTGTTCCGTTCAGTATATAACATGTCAGGTGAAGGGTTCTGTTCAGTATAAAACAAGTCAGGTTGAGGGCTAGCTGTTCCGTTCAGTATATAACATGTCAGGTGGAGGGTTAGCTGTTCCGTTCAGTATATAACATGTCATGTGGGGGTTAGCTGTTCCGTTCAGTCTATAACATGTCATGTGGAGGGTTAGTTGTTCCGTTCAGTATATAACACGTCAGATGTATGGATGGCTGTTCCGTTCAGTATATAACATGTCATGTGGGGGTTAGCTGTTCCGTTCAATATATAACATGTCAGGTGGATGGTAAGCTGTTCCGTTCAGTATATAACTTGCCAGGTGGAGTGTTAGCTGTTCCGTTCAGTATATAACATGTCAGGTGGAGGGTTAGTTGTTCCGTTCAGTATATAACACATCAGGTGGAGGGTTAGCTGTTCCGTTCAGTATATAACATGCCGAGTGGAGGTTTAGCTGTTCCGTTCAGTATATAACAAGTCAGATGGAAGGCTAGCTGTTCCGCTCAGTATATAACAAGTCAGATGGAGGGCTAGCTACCACTCAGTATATAACATGTCAGGTGGAAGTTTAGCTGTTCCGTTCAGTATATAACAAGTCAGATGGAGGGCTAGCTGTTCCGCTCAGTATATAACAAGTCAGATGGAGGGCTAGCTGTTCCACTCAGTATATAACATGTCAGGTGGAGGGTTAGCTGTTCCGTTCAGTATATAGCATGTCAGGTGAAGGGTTAGCTGTTCCGTTCAGTATATAACATGTCAGTTGGAGGGTTAGCTGTTCCGTTCAGTATATATCATGCCAGGTGGAGGGTAAGCTGTTCCGTTCAGTTTATAACATCTCAGATGGAGGGTTAACTGTTCCGTTCAGTATATATCATGTCAGTTGAATGGTTAGCTGTTCCGTTCAGTATATAACATGTCAGTTGGAGTGTTAGCTGTTCCTTTCAATATATAACATTCCAGGTGGAGGGTTAGCTGTTCCGTTCAGTTTATCACTTCTCAAGTGGAGGGTTAGCTGTTCCGTTCAGTAAATAACATGTCAGATGCACGGTTAGCTGTTCTGTTAAGTATATAACATGCCAGTTGGAGGTTTAGCTGTTCCGTTCAGTATATAACATGTCAGATGGAGGGTTAGTTGTTCCGTTCAGTATATAACACGTCAGGTGGAGGGTTAGCTGTTCCATTCAGTATATAACATGTCAGTTGGAGGGTTAGCTGTTCCTTTCAGTATATAACATGTCAGGTGAAGGGTTAGCTGTTCTGTACAGTATAGAACATGTCAAGTGGAGGGTTAGCTGTTCCGTTCAGTATATAACATGTCAAGAGGAGGATTAACTGTTCCGTTCAGTATATAACATGTCAAGTGGAGGGTTAGCTGTTCCGTTCAGTATATAACATGTCAAGTGGAGGGTTAGCTGTTCCGTTCAGTATATAAAATGTCGGGTGGAGGGCTAGCTGTTCCGTTCAATATATAGCATGTCATGTGGAGGGTAGCTGTTCCGTTCAATATATAACATGTCAAGTGGAGGGCTAGCTGTTCCGTTCAGTATATAACATGTCATGTGGGGGTAGCTATTCAGTTCAGTATATAACATGTTAAGTGGAGGGTTAGCTGTTATGTTCAGTATATAACATGTCTGGTGGAGGGTTAGCTGTTCCATTCAGTATATAACATGTCAAGTGGAGTGTTAGCTGTTCCGTTCAGTATATGACATGTCATGGTTGGGGTAGCTGTTCCGTTCAGTATATAACATGTCAAGTGGAGGGTTAGCTGTTCCGTTCAGTATATAACATGTCAGGTGAAGGGTTAGCTGTTCCGTTCAGTATATAACATATCAGGTGAAGGATTAGCTGTTCCGTTCAGTATATAACATGTCAAGTGGAGGGTTAGCTGTTCCGTTCAGTATATAACATGTCAAGTGGAGGGTTAGCTGTTCCGTTCAGTATATAACATTTCAAGTGAAGGGTTAGCTGTTCCGTTCAGCATATAACATGTCATGTGGGGGTTAGCTGTTCCGTTCAGTATATAACATGTCAGGTGGAAGGCTAGCTGTTCCGTTCAGTATATAACATGTCATGTGAGTAGCTGTTCCTTTCAATATTTAACATGTCAGGTGGAGGGTTAGCTGTTCCGTTCAGTATATAGCATGTCAGGTGGAGGGTTAGCTGTTCCGTTCAGTATATAACATGTCATGTGGAGGGTTATTGTTCCTTTCAGTATATAACATGTCAGGAGGAAGGTTAGCTGTTCCGTTCAGTATATAATATGTATGCATGGCAGCATGATTATGCATTTAGTATTTAACATATTTAGTAATGTTTGTCAATGAAAATGATTTAGACATTCGCATAATGATCTGGAACGTTTCTATGTTTTTGTTTAAAGTGCATTTAAAAGTTCTAAAGACATTTTACGGCTTAAATAATATACATATGTACTAGTATTTAGCAAGGTTATTATTAATTGTTATATTTGTTGTATTCATTAGTTCAATAAACTTGTAAATATTTGGTGTTTTATACAAATATTTTCCAATATGCACTTTTTCTGATATGTTTGTGTAAATATGAATTGAGTTGTTCCACCTGGGCTCGGTTGTTCATAGCTTGGTTAACTTAACCCAGGGTTTAGTGAATATGTATATGTGGTTTACTCTTAATACTGACTGTTTATGTGCCATTTTAGATGCATTTGTAGGCAAAGAATGACATGCTTTCACAATATATGACAAAAGAATTATCTACTGTGCTGTTAAATTCAATATATAGGGATTTGAAAATTTTCTAAACCCAGAGATAAACTAACCAAACTTTGAACAACTCGACCCAGAAGTATAACATGTAACATGATTGTATCATGACTATGCAATTTTATCATAGCGATTGTATATAAAAACATTTAATACACGTGTAATGTTGTATTTTACATCGGTTTTGTTAATCTTAAAAACTGAAATTGCTTTTTTTTATATTTGCAACAATATTTCTTAAGTAGCATAACGTCTATGAAAATATGTTTTAATATATACTGAACCTAAAAAGAAACTTTCGCTAAGTTTGAATGTGAATATTTTGTTAACATTTAACTTAATTTGGCTGAAATCTTCTGTTTGTTGTATGATTATGTCTAATCAATCTACTGAAACAGCTAAATTGGACAGAAATTATCAATTTTATTGTTTGATTTGAATATAAAATATCAAAAATACCCACCAAAAAGTATTGTTTATAATTGGTTACTATAGGTCACATGTGCTAGTAGCATGGTAAAGTTCATTAAACACCTTTTAATCATGAAATATGAGTTAACGGGTTAGGAGTTAGTCGCAGCGTACCTTAGTTGCATTCTTTAGTTTTCGGATTCCAAGTGTACAAGTGTTTTTCCTGTTACACTTATATGATTCTATGAAAGTGTATATACTGTTATTTACTAAACGGCTGTTTATGTTGTATCATTACGTTTATTAAATATACAAATTGAAATACAATGGCTGAACTTTACACCAAGTGTTTATCTTCAATCACTTTCGCCTTCAACCGTTACCAGTAGGACAAAACATTTCATAGATGTTACAAAATCCACAAGAAATGAAGCAAAACAATAAAAAGCTTTATCCCAAAACAGATGCCGGCTAATGGAAATGTAAACCAAGCTAATTTTACTAAAAACATTAGAAAATATACTAGACAACACATAAACTATATAGTCTCAGCATTAAAATAAAAGTAACTTCCCTCAACCATCTGCGCTGCTGTAACCTCATTAAATAAAACCAATTGATTACCATGTATCAGGAATATATGTTTTATGTATGTATATATGTATACACATTGCGTTATGCATACGTCATATTTTCTCTTTTTCTTTGCATTTTTATTTTTGTAATATAAGATACAGTATGTGTTACGTCATGTATGTAAATTTATTCCTGTTTTGTATATGTTCACACGGGCCTATGGCCTATTGAATTGCAAATAAAAGTTTCTTTTGTGGCCAGACTCCTTCGCCTTGAATTGTATTTGACTTATATGCATGATAAATATTGTAATAAATGTTTATTTGACAATAAAATATGTTTAAACTATAAACTGACCGCTTCACCAAAGGCCGCGGGTTTGATCGTCTTAATGACTATACAGATTACCAGTCCTCGTCTGATCATTCATCATCAAAAGAGTCAATGAGCCTTACAACATAACTAATTATATGTTTATGAAACTTTTATGTATTATTTTAATTCGACGGCTGTTTCGAAAAAAATAATAATTACCATCATAATTCTTTAAATATTAAATATAACTTTGATATATTTTAATACTTTGGAAAGGAATTAATCTGCGAAAGGGTGATATGTGTTTCGAATCTGTACATTCGGTAAAACCTGACGGATGTCGAAAAATACGCATTATATCTACCGCAGAAAAAAAGCATATTCAAATTGGAAATTACTTCTACTCTCATTACATACCAACTATTCCACTGATTTCGAAAATAATTTAAAAGGTATATTCCTCCTTAAAGTTTAATTAACAATGTACATAAACATGACGGTGAAACTGAAAACCATTTAAAGGGTTCATCAACCATACGAAACACTCAAGAAAAACAAAAATATTTTATTTGCTCTATGGCATTTAGTTTTAACAATATCAAATGTGCCATTTCTGCCTTTAACAACCATTTGTTTATCTCATTATACGAGGTGTGTTAAAAATACAATGTACTTTTGTATTTGTAATATTTTCAACATTTAACATAGTACAAGTCCACGTATTTTTCAATACACCTTGTATGTAGTTATGTTTCTAGTGATGACGTTTGACATAGGCATCAAAACATGCATATACAAGGCAACACTTCTTCCATGCACAGCATTCACATTAAAATAAACCCGCATTTTTCTCAACAAATAGAAACGGTCGAATTTCATCAAATTAAAAAAAAAAAGAATGCTACCTCTTATTACCATTAGACCCATTTCCGTTTTCTTTTCTAACATGTTGTATTCTTGAAAGTTACGCTTTCATTACGTACATATGTTGCTTATCCTGTTTATGTTCTATTTAAGAGGGATCTTAACATATGTTTAAATATTTATTCATATATAAATCTAACAATACAATTAGAGATTGTGGGTTCGATCTCCATCTCGGCCCGATGATATCGCATACATCAACACTCAGTACTAGTTTAACCCAGGAACAGACTCTAGAGCTGCTCATATAAGCTCTGAACTTACAAATGAGCTAAAATACTGATCATACACTAAAAACTAAATATTACAAAATAACTGCTTCATTTCTTCTTTTCTACATGAATTTGCTCAATTTATTTTTTGCTTATTCTTAATTCTTTGCAATGTTTGACAAATGCTGTTGGTTTGTTATATTCCAATTACTCTCCTCATGAACATATACATAATATAAAACACATCTTTATTCCTTTATCTTCAGGAACATTGTATTTTCAGTTTTCTGTTTGACCGAGTGTTGTGCATTTTCATTTTTCTCGTATTTTTCAGAGTAAGAGTTTGCAATTATTCTTATTTTAATAATGTACCAGTTTTCATTTTTGATGTGTATTTAAAATGTCTAGTACAATTTTTGCATCTACTTTTCAGATGATGTGAATAGCTTGAAGTTTTTTCCAACAACCACAACGCCAAAATGAAAATAACATTCCGTTTTGCGTGGGCAAATGCAACTTTCACACTGATATATATTTCGTATATTTTAGTTCTCTGCTATTCATACGGTGCTCATGCACGCCTCTGCCATGTCCATGAAGCTCGAGCCAACTGTTCGGGTCATGGCCGTGAACTTACTTATATTCCAAAACTTGGTGATTGGATAAATGACATCGCATTCGATCATAACTATCTTCCCAACGTCAACGTTCGTACTTTCTTAAATATCAGCGTTCATGGAATAATAAAATTAAGTATCCAAAGTAACGCAATTCAAAATATATCAGCAAACTCTTTTACTTCATTTGAGCACCTGCAGAAATTAGATTTATCTGGAAATAACATTTCGACGAACCAATTACGAAGATTATTTAGGAGTTTAGCAACTTTATCTGACTTCAAGCAATTGTATCTAAATTTACTTTCATTGCATGGCATACCTCAGGATTTATTTTCTCAAATGACAGGAAGTTCCCTCCAAAATCTGTCTTTAAGGCAGAATGATATACAGAATATCAGCAAAGAGATGTTTCAAAGTCTTACAAATTTGACAGTTTTGGATTTAAATTACAATAAGATTCACACATTCAAGCTTCCGGTTTTGAAACATTTGAAACTTCTTCATTTAAATGATAACAGACTTAAAAGATTTCCTGACTTTTGTAATAGGAAAAACATTAATCAAATCGAACCTCTTGCCCCCATGCTCAACGAATTACTCATCAAAGTCAATAGTATAGCATATATCAACAATGAAAGTCTTGCTTGTTTGGCAAACTTAACCTTTCTGCAAATTTCTGAAAACAGCATAACTCTGTTACCAAATTATATTTTGTCAGTGCTTCCAAATATTAAAAAATTCGACTTAAAAGTGATGAAAGTTCGGGATTTGCAAATTGAACCCCATGCATTCAATTCATTGTCCTTGGAAACACTTATTATGCGTAATGAAGTTTTTGCTGATAAACTTCTCATATCGCCCAATGAAACATTTGCACACGTACCAAATCTACAGGATCTGGATTTCGGAGACATTGGTCTTGGACACTTGTCTCACGAGGTGACGGTAGAAATGTTTCAGCCTTTAACGAAATTAACTTACTTTTCATTGTGGGGAAGCAAATTAGGATCAATACCTGACGGTTTATTTGCAAATAAACATTATCTACTAACAATTATCCTCAGTCAAAATTTATTGACCTCGATCAGTCATATTCCGTTCCAAAACATATCTAGATTGAGATTTTTGGATTTGAGATCCAACAACATAAGACAAATTGAACAATCTATGTTTTCTACGAAAACATTTTCTCACTTAAAAGTGTTGGACCTTTCCGAAAATAAGTTTGTATGTCAATGTGATTTGCAGTGGTTCATAGAATTGTTAAGAAATCCCAATAAATATATTAAGCTTAGGCATTACCCACAAGGATACGTATGTGTGAATCCTGCCAAAATGCGAGGGAAACGTCTTTCAGATGTTTCATTCACTTACAGAGAATGTCACCCATGGAGCATGGGCTTCTGGATAGGTGTGATAGGCGGACCATCTTTGTGTTTACTTTTCATTATAGTGACTATTCTCTATAGGAATAGGTGGAACATAAAACATTATATATTTCTTATGAAAAAAAGACGGAATTACGTTAAGATTGAAGGTTTTTTATATGATGGATTTGTAGGGCACAGTCAGCATGATTATGAATGGGTGATGGAATATCTACTACCTGCGCTAGAAACACACGAAGGGTACAAGTTATGCATCGCTGACCGGAACTTTAAACCAGATATCTTCATACATGACAATATCATTAAATGCATGAATCAAAGCAGAAAAATAATTCTCATTCTTACAAATGAATTTGCCAAAAGCGATTGGTGCACGTATGAATTAAAACTTGGACATTTAAAACACATAGAAGATGAAACTGAACTTATTGTTATTATGCTTAAAAAGCCAGAAGGGCGATATATGAACAAATCTCTCAAACTTCTGCTTGAGACGACGACTTATATTGAATGGACAGATGATGAGATCGGTAGACAACTGTTTTGGGAAAAACTGAGTGATTCTATGAAATAGTAATTAAAAGGCTGAACCACACATTGTTACCATTTATCGGAATACAGTAACATCATTAATAACAATGTTTTGCGATTGATAGAATTGGAGCAGGACAACTTTAAATGCGATTGGTTTAAGTGTTAAAACGTTTAAAGAATGAATACAGTATTGGACTGTATGGGCTCAAATACCACGAATGTATAAATTATATAAAAGAAAAGCTTTTCTAAGTGTAAAGTCAATGTAGAAATTCAACTTTCAAAACATGTTTTTCAGTCAAATAGTATTCTCAGAACGTTAATTCAATAAACATGTTGATTCAGCTATTGAATTAATAATAAAATAACTTTAAATCTTTTAATTGATTTTACTTTGATATTTTCAATAGGAATTGAACCAAGTTGTAAATTATATACAAACTGTGTAATAATAATTGATGAAAATTTATATAGCCTAACTTGAATTGTATATAATTTATGGATGCACGACTCGTTGTTTGACAATTGGCTGAATTAAGTATTTTAGTTACTACGTAAGTGTACTGTTCTTTTGATATAAACATTATGAGTGTACCTCATTGCTTCTGTTAAATGACAAGCTGAAATTGAAAGCCTCTGCTAACGGAGGCTTTCTCGAAGTCATAGAGAATTTAAACAGATTCACTTGTACATCTGTATATTTTTACAATCTTACAGGGAATATAGACGGTATGTGGAAAATAGTCAATATCAATCAATATATGCTTCATTCTTATGGAATGTGTGAATGCTTTTAATATTGCATTGCTGTTGTAATGCTAAATTGAATGTACATGTATTTTAGCGTGTCCAAAGTAGAGACTTTTTTTTCACTAATTTGGCTACTTTTCTTAAAAAAAGGATTTTTGCTCATTCACTTCGTACTTTTCAGTAGTGTATCTCAGTCCCTGATATCCACCAAATCAGGTCCATTCATATGAACAAGCAGGGAATATCATTCCTGTCCCACAATTCACAGTTATTTAATGCTTCAATCTGTGACGTCATGCAATTTTCCAAGAAGCAACTGACCAATTAAAGTGCACATATCTCATTGTTATATAACGGACCAAAGCGTTATAGAGTGACACATATTACAATTTAAACGGGTGAAAAACGAAAATACTCTGTTAGCAAAACGGAAGTGTTGCTTGTTGAACAAAACATAAAACGAAATCAACGAGTTCCTGTATCACTAGAGTAGTATTACTTACGGACATGATTCGTCCAGAGATGCAATGTTTGTTTTATTAATCATCAATTAAATACATTTTTCCTTTAATTCAAAACTACAGATACTGTGAAAACACGAATTTCCTTTTTAAATAAAGTCATTATTATTATTTTTAATATTAGCTATAGAAGTATTGTATCATTACTATTATTATTATTATTATTGTCATTATAAGTAGAAGTAGAAGTAGTAGTAGTAGTAGTAGTAGTAGTAGTAGTAGTAGTAGTAGTAGTAGTAGTAGTAGTAGTAGTAGCAGCAGCAGCAGCAGCAGCAGCAGCAGCAGTAGTAGTATCAGTAAGAGTAGAAGTGTCACTATTTTATTCTTTATTAAAACTTGTGTAAATACAACTCATTAAAAAGAAAATCAATAAATATGTGTTCAACATCTATTTTCATGTTATAATGATTATTTTTTTTAAAAAATTATATATTGAAACATTTTATTTTAAAATTGTTTATATTCATTAATACGCTAATTTATAACTATCGCTCCACCCACTGACAACTTGGCGTTGTTTGTCCAGGTAATACAGTGTAATACAATGTAGTGTTTACTTAGATACCGTTAGCTTATCTGAGGAGTATGGCGGCCTTGATTGGATTATCGACTTGTTTGACCGACGCCGGTCAATTGACTCGAAATTGTTTTCTTTATAAATATAACATTGATACATTACTATTACCTGTTTATTACATATTTCTATGATAGTCTTTTGTCTTAATAGTTATTAATTAAATACCTTTACGTGCATATCCTAAAACTGTAAATATCGCTTACAATACATTGTAAATGTGGCTCTGAAATTCTCTCGGAGTTTCTTTATCTTTTTTGGATTGTATTGATTATAAACGCATACTATTGCTTTGTCAGGTGGAGGGTTAGCTGTTCCGTTCAGTATATAACAAGTCAGGTGGAGGGCTAGCTGTTCCATTAAGTATATAACATGTCAGGTGGAGGGCTAGCTGTTCCGTTCAGTATATAACATGTCAGGTGGAGGGCTAGCTGTTCCGTTCAGTACATAACATGTCAGATGGAGGGCTAGCTGTTCCGTTCAGTATATAACATGTCAGGTGGAGGGCTAGCTGTTCTGTTCAGTATATAACATGTCAGGTGGAGGGCTAACTGCTCCGTTTAGTATATAACAAGTCAGGTGGAGGGTTAGCTGTTCCGTTCATTATATAAAATGTCAGGTGAATGGTTAGCTGTTCCGTTCATTATATAACATGTCAGGTGGAGGGCTAGCTGTTCCGTTCAGTATATAACATGTCAGGTTGAGAGCTAGCTGTTCCGTTCAGTATATAACATGTCAGGTGGATCGCTAGCTGTTCCGTTCAGTATATAACATGTCAGGTGGGGGTTAGCTGTTCTTTTCAGTATATAACATGTCAGGGGGAGGGTTAGCTGTTCCGTTCAGTATATAACAAGTCAGGTGGAAGGTTAGCTGTTCCGTTCAGTATATAACATGTCAGGTGGAGGGCTAGCTGTTCCGTTCAGTACATAACATGTCAGGTGGAGGGCTAGCTGTTCCGTTCAGTACATAACATGTCAGGTGGAGGTCTAGCTGTTCCGTTCAGTATATAACATGCCAGGTGGAGGGTTAGCTATTCCGTTCAGTATATAACATGTCAGGAGGAAGGTTAGCTGTTCCGTTCAGTATATAATATGCATGCATGGCAGCATGATTATGCATTTAGTATTCAACATATATATTAATGTTTGTCAATGAAAATGATTTAAACATTCGCATAATGATCTGGAACGTTTCTATGTTTTTGTTTTAAGTGCATTTAAAAGTTCTAAAGACATTTTACGGCTTAAATAATATACATATGTACTAGTATTTTGCAAGGTTATTATTAATTGTTATATTTGTTGTATTCATTAGTTCAATAAACTTGTAAATAGTTGGTGTTTTATACAAATATTTTCCAATATGCACTTTTTCTGATATGTTTGTGTAAATATGAATTGAGTTGTTCCACCTGGGCTCGGTTTTTCATAGCTTGGTTAACTTAACCCCGGGTTTAGTGAATATGTATATGTGGTTCACTCTTAAAACTGACTGACTATGTGCCATTTTAGATGCATTTGTAGGAAAAGAATGACATGCTTTCACAATATATGACAAAAGAATTATCTACTGTGCTGTTAAATTCAATATATAGGGATTTGAAAATTGTCTAAACCAAGAGATAAACTAACCAAACTTTGAACAACTCGACCCAGAAGTATAACATGTAACATGATTGTATCATGACTATGCAATTTTATCATAGCGATTGTATAAAGTACATTTAATACACATGTAATGGTTGTATTTTACATCGGTTTTGTTTATCTTGAAAACTGAAATTGTTTTTTTTATATTTGCAACACATTTCTTAAGTAGCATAACGTCTATGAAAATATGTTTTAATATATACTGAACCAAAAAAGAAACTTTCGCTAAGTTTGAATGTGAATATTTTGCTATCACTTAACTTAATTTGGCTGAAATCTTCTTTTGTTGAATAATTATGTCTAATCAATCTACTGAAATAGCTAAATTGGACAGAAATTATCAATTTTATTGTTTGATTTGAATATAAAATATCAAAAATACCCACCAAAAAGTATTGTTTATAATTGGTTACTATAGGTCACATGTGCTAGTAACATGGTAAAGTTCATTAAACACCTTTTAGTTATGAAATATGAGTTAACGGGTTCGGAGTTAGTCGCAGCGTACCTTAGTTGCATTCTTTAGTTTTCGGATTCCAAGTGTACAAGTGTTTTTCCTGTTACACTTATATGATTCTATGAAAGTGTATATACTGTTTTTTACTAAACGGCTGTTTATGTTGTATCATTACGTTTATTAAATATACAAATTGAAATACAATGGCTGAACTTTACACCAAGTGTTTATCTTCAATCGTTACCAGTAGGACAAAACATTTCATAGATGTTACAAAATCCACAAGAAATGAAGCAAAACAATAAAAAGCTATATTCCAAAACAACAGATGCCGGCTAATGGAAATGTAAACCAAGCTAATTTTACTAAAAACATTAGAAAATATACTAGACAACATATAAACTATATGGTCTCAGCAATAAAATAAAAGTAAACATCCTTAGTTATATTTAAACTTTCCTCAACCATCTGCGCTGCTTTACAACCAATCGTAACCACTCGGCCCTTTCTGAGAAAAAGGGAATGCTTTGTGATTTATTGAGTAAAAACCGAAGTATTCCGAATATTAAATTAACTGGTAACACGAACATTATCTAGTTATCCAGTTAGCTAAGTAGATATTTGGTGGCAGTTGCAGAGCAGTAAATAGGCATCTTTTCGCGTTAAGATATTTATCGTAACTGGAAACTTATCGCCTTAGTTTACTAGATAACTAGATAGTTTTCGCAATAGTTAACTAGATAAATGGTGGCAGTAAGTGGCACTAGCAGCGATTTATTTTAATTATGTTATTTATCGTAATTAGAAACTTATCGTGTTAGTTAACTAGATAACCAGATAATTTTCGCGAAAATTAAGTGGTTAACTAGAAACTTATCGCGGTAGTTAAGTGAATAATTGGTGGCAGAACTATGCCACCATATATATTGGTTCGTCTACTTGATTTTATATTCAAAGTAAGTTGCGAAAACGTCTTAATTTCGTGTATTGTTAATGTTACGTTCATGCCGATTAAAGTTTAAACAATTTTAATAATCCAATATACATCAAGAAGAAAAAACAATTATGCATATATTAAAGAAACAGATTTTGCTCCGGACTACTTTCGACTTCACGTTACTTTCCAGTCCAGTTTTGAAATGGCATTTCAAAATAGCTTCCATGCCATTGAAAACAACGCTCGTCAATTGTTATGTCTGTAGTATTGACAAAACGAGATTATATCAATTAAATGGTAGAAAATCACAATCTGGTAATTTTATAAACAAGTTAGAATTCTTATTAGACGATAACAACATTTCACCATAACAATGAACGATCGTGTTAATATTTTCCATGTTTGTTTACATTTTGGTATTAATCGAGAAATCGCTATGAGAATAAAAAGAAAACAAGAAACAAGCAATGTCACTGTTAATCCATCCATTTATAATAAAGTTAAAGGACATACTTGAAATCTTAAACAGATTCAAAGTGTTGTCATACATACTCAAAGTGTGACCGTGTCTAGGTTTTACTTATGACACGTCGTCATGTCATCTTGATAAATTGAACCAAGTTAAAGACAAAGTCACAGACCAGACACGCAATATCAAACAAATTGAAAGTGTGACCTTGACCTTCGAGGAAAGGTTCTGGGTCTTACATGCGACACTTAATTATGTCATTTAATTATGTCATTTTATCAACTGAGCCAAGTGTTTTTAAAATATATCCATAGATGATAAAGTTATAGATCGGACAAGAAATCTCACACAGACTGAAAGTGTGACCTTGACCTTTGAGGTACGCATGTGGGTCTTACACGTGACACTTTGTAATGTCATGCTGATGAATTGAGCCAAGTGTTTTTGAAATTTATCCATTTGAAGTGGAATTCTAGGTGTAACGCGCAACGCATCGTCATGTTATGTTGATCATTTGTAGCTAGTATTAACAAATCCATCTATGCATGACAAAGTTACAGGGCAAAAACGATATCTCACATAAATTCAAAGTGTTGTCAAACAAACTCAAATTGTGACCTTGACCTTTGAGGTACATGTGTGGGTCTTACTCGCGATACGTCGTCATGTTATGTTAATCATTTGTAGCAAGTATCAACAAAATCCATCTATGCATGACAAAGTTACAGGCCGGAAACAAAATCTCACACAAACTCAAAGTGTTGTCAAACAAACTCAAATTGTGACCTTGACCTTTGAGGTACGTGTATGGGTCTTACTCGCGACACGTCGTTATGTTATGTTGATCATTTGTAGCAAGTATCAACAAAATCCATCCATGCATGACAAAGTTACAGCCCGGACACGAAATACCAGACGGAATGACGGACGGACGGACGGACAGACGGACGGACGCTCCGATTACTATATTCCACCCAAAATCCTGACATTAAGCCTGTTGCACAATGAGTGTAACGAACGATAACTCTGCGAGGGCGACTGTTTGGATGGGTGACCGCTGTCACTTTAATTGCGACAAAGATTATTTTTTTCTGCAGCTGCACGAATCTCTCTTTCTTTGGGATGATGTGGGGTGTGGCCAGAAACTGCGGGAAGCTACATGCTATGCACTTAGTCAGCACTTTGTGTCTTTTTCATATATTACGTGATCCTTTTCATTTTTCTGGCATTTTCATTTTGACCCTTCTTCACTTGCTTGTTTAGAAGAAAAAAATGCAATGTCTGATTTTCCCAAGAAAATTACACAGAAACATTAATATAGCCATAAAGCATAAGTTAACGTTGCTTATCAGGTATTGCTACGCTGTTTCTAGAGTATAGGTGTTGGTTAACGTTGCTATTCAGGTCTCACTACATAGTTGAATTTAGTTCTTTGTTCTGTACAAAATTTAAGTCTCTCTCGTTCTCTCTCTCTCTCTATCTCTCTCTCTCTCTCTCTCACACACACACACACACACACACACACACACACACACACAGAATGATCATAGAAAATAACTGTAAGCGTAAAAATTCTTCATTTTTTTATATTTCCACCACCCAAAGTTACAGTCAAATACTTTCTTTTGATATCAAAAGCACAAAAACATTTGGTTGTTTCAGGAAAAGTTGTGTTTCCAAGATTTATAAAACGCCAAATGTACCACCTGAAACTAAGACAAGTGTCTGCAGTTGCCTATCTCTGTTTATATATGTCTTTTATATGTCTCTGATATTTGTTTGCGTAATGCAATAAATTGTTCATATGTGCTGAGTGGAGATTGAGTGTAGATAAATTGGAAAGAGTTTTTGTTGCATTTCTAGAAAAGTGTGTCGCTTGTGTTCAAGTGTCCTTGTTTTCAACGTTTACCACCCGTCACCCTACATTGAGCTGCAGTCCACACTTATTTTTCCATATAAACAAACATTGTCAATTGTGTGATTGTAATGGAACGGACAAGAATTTGCCAAATTCCGCAACACTATCAAAATTAACGGATGCGTACACGGCCCCTTGCTTGTCTATGTATGTGGCCTGGTCTGCAATTGGGTATAGGGGCTGATGCCAGACGCCCGTTCTGATGTGAATGCCGAATGTCCCATCAACGTAAAACGCTTTAAAATCCTGCAATTGAACATCGTCGCCAGGTGGTGCTAGCAGAACAACAAATGCATCGCCATCACGAGGGTAAAACACTTGACTGCCATCCGGGTGATAGTTAGCTTCCCTAACCAGAACATGTGTGCGGTTGCTAGGCAACACGTTCCTTGGAAGGCGGCCTGTCACCATTAGCCAGTCTGCTTCTGCAGCCTCGTTGACAGCCAGTAAGACATCTTGGTCCCAAACGTATTTGAATTGTCCTTGCCTTTCACCTGCTTGCATACCGGTTCCTGTACAAAAGAATACTTGGGTAGTTAGTTATCAGGAACACGGTATTTCATTTCTCGGAATAACTATATGTTAATTATTGCACGTGCTTTTAAAAGATTACAATATGTGTATAATGGTGTTACCGGTTTTCGATCAGTTAAGAATCACCGTTAAATATGTCAATACAAAACGGATGTTGATATTAAATGCTTGTATATAACGTTTAAACAACTATAAGATAATAATTTTCTGCCTAAAAGATAACAAATACATGCCCATTGTCTTCGCTATTCACGTTAGATCACGGTGACTCTAATATCATTCCAACAAAATGGCGTCATAAGATTTCGATCACATGACTGGATGACGTAATGTTTGTGGACATTTATCAATGGGTTTATTTTATAACATTGTCAATTCACTGAGCAGCATAAGTTTGCTTATTTTTATCTAATTTTGTTTTTCTTTTAAATTGACATAGTAACCAATCAAAACACTGATTATTTTTTTTTATATATTTTTTAAACTTTATTAATGCATTTTATATACTCACCTCTTCTTATTGACATCTTATAACAAACCTTTTCAACTATTTATTTATTTTTATTCTACATTTTAACATTTGATTCTGTGATAATTTTGAATTCATTTTAACAAGTTTCTATGAGAAGGGTACTTTTTCGGAACCTTTGTAATTTCTGACATGCGCAGAAGGTAGCTATTTATAACTAATGACCTTGATCTGTATTGCATCAGTTTACGGCAGACGTGGTTGGAATTAATATTCGCAAAATAAAACGTAGCTTTTGCCAAAGTTTTATGTTAACTGAAACATGGACTGTATCATGTTCATAATGACTTTCTTACTTGTATCGGAAGCATTTTTTCCCAGTCCATTCAATGTCCACGTGGATACTGTTTGTAAATGATGACACTTGTGCAAGAAGTTGAAGAACGCGTGTGGGATATTCACTATACTCGAATGAGGTTGAATTCAGGTCATGATCGAAAACAGGTCACGGCACCATACACACGAACATTTTTCTATATACTTTAATGATGCACTTATATTATAGAAATACGTATTAGGCAAATCTATAACTACATAATTCAATTAAAAAAACTGTTATCGTAAAAAGGGAGTTTAACGTAGTATATGAGCCAGCGTGACTTGAACTATATCACATGAAGCTAGTATTGAAAAAAATATGTCCTTGAAAGGCATACCCTCCACGACTGGTCTACGACCTTCCTGGGACCATTGTCTTATTTGTACTTTTTCTTTGTCAAAGTCTGTTACGATGGTTCCATATTCTTTGATCGATTCCGCTGTTGCAACAGTCAGAGGAACATCATGTACGCCACATTTATCAATGCACTTGTCACTGTAACCGGGGTTCCAAAATGTCATCTAATTAAACAAAAAAATGTTTTTAATGTCACGTATAAACGAAAGAATGGGTATACCTTCTTTAACCCAAGCCGAGCCCGATTAGTTCAGTCGGTAGCGCTTCTGACTACCGTGGACCAAGAGTTCGAACCCCAGCCCGATGCCAGTCTCCGTGATGATTGATATTGCGTCGCATTGTCTTTCATCTATCACCGCTGATTCAAGTGTGAAAGTAATCAGTTACTTGCGGAGACTGAGTGTGCTTGAATACCAGTTAACCTTCCAGGATCACCGGAAAGAGTGGTTAGGTTAATTGATCGTATGTTAACCCTCGATAGCATAAAATAATAAAAATGACTCTTAATATCCAATTATTCTTCGATAAAAAAACAAATCGTTAAAAGTTATAGAAATCTTTGGGAAATAGTCTCTGATCGGTGCGCATCCTACCAGAACTATAATAGTTATATCGGCTACCACGATACCCTATATTGTGTCTGTATCTGTCATAATCGATAGCCTCAGCAAACTCTGTCTGCCATGTTTCCTTATCTATGTCCCTTAAAAGGAGCAGCTTTATTCCTCATAAAAGGACACATGGACTTGAAAGATGTCAATTACGTCGCCAAAAAAATGCGCTCCAAAGTATGTCATTCTGATAATATGCTAGTGTGCGGAGGTATAAAGATAGGTGTGAGAATTTACACGTTCACGATCTAAACAATGCCGTTCAAGTCAATTTCCCTTACCTAATAACCTGAACAAAAAAAAGTCTAAAAAGATACTATACATTGAATAAACATTCTTTAATAAAAAGGTTCTTTTACAGTTTTATCAAGTTTTGTTTCTGAGTTTTATTGTTGAAATGCCTTAGTCTTTCAAACGTGTAAACTGGTATCTCGTATCTGCAGCTGTGACAGCGATTGTCGGTAAACTGGCGTGATATGGCACGTATTATGTATGACACGTTTGACCATTTCATTTCCATTTTTTTTCACAAAGTCTCAGGCCCATGATAAATAATCACACACACACACACACACACACACACACACACACACACACACACATATATATATATATATATATATATATATATATGAGTTCAAATATTGCTACAAAATGCCTATCTATTGAACTCAATACAATTATATTCGATACCATAAAGCACTTATACCTATGATAATAAACAAATATGCAGATTGCAGTTTCCGGTTGTGTGTATTTATTCTTTTATATAGGTAATACAAGAGCAGCATACGTAACTGCGTTAACTGATCTGTACCATACCGACAGAGCTAATGTGCAGGCAAGACAAGTGTATTGTCGAAAGTACAGAAGCGAAACATACGTATGTCTACGTATGACATTTTTTTGTAAAAACACAACTTATACAGGTGAACTAATATAACTATCTAATAATTTTAAATAAAAATGTAATTTTGAGTGTATAAAAAAAAACGGAGTAATAATAGTTTAGATATTCACCTACCGAATGCTCGGTTGTTTGTAGTTGTTCATGTCTAAATCGCTGAAAGGCCATTACGAATAACACAACGAACGCAAATGTACGATGTCGACCTTCAGATAAACGCAGTGGGAATGTTACCGCTGCGAATGCATGATGAGATACAACGTACACCGGATTTTGCTAAAAAAATGATAAGAAATGTTCTGTTCGAAAATTGGGAATAAATCCTATCAACAAGGTATATTTAAATCCAATCACCTACTGTTTGGTACAACCACAGATTATAAAATTTATGTGACTAATAAGTAATTGGTGTGTAAATGCTCTGAAACAACTGGATTGAACCAAACATATGATATTTTTAAGAGTATAACGTCCTTATACGTGTTAATCAATATTGAATAAAATACTAGTTATTGTAATGCACAATGGCTCAAATTACGAAAACCAAATTGTTCATATCAGAAAATGTTATGCTTTTCCAAGGTTGTGCAATGTTTATTGTCAATGAAACCTGTCTATAGATACAAGAACTTCTTTCGACCCTTTTTTCAAATCTTGCTTTAATATTCGATTATTACTACTGTTGTTTTATTTTTCTATAAGTAAATTAGTCTCTATTAAGTAAAGTAGATGCATCGTAAAATTATATGATTGAAATGAAACAATCATTCATTTGTTCAATAAACTAGTAGCTACTAGATCCGTCTGTTGGCAACATGACCAGAGAGGCTGTAGAAGCACAGAACGATGATTTACTAGCTAGTAGTTAAACATTTTATCACTATTGCAATACTCAGTACACAGTACACAATTCATGTCATTTTCAATACACAGTACACCGCCGAAGTTATTTTTCATGTCTCAACCACTTTAATATATTCAATGCTGAAACTTGCACGCATATTCTGGGCTGCGTTCAGTTCATATTTTCCTTGACACTGGCTCAACCTCAAATTAACACACAGTACGCAATAATTTTAGGGAACCAGGCATTAAACATGTTTGCTGTTTAACGGTGCTGAACGCAGCCTTGTGCTTAACAGAACGGTCCGGAATTAACCTTTGTCTGCTTTTGTTAGATTCTGGTACATTACGTATAACTGTTAAGATATTTGATTCGAAATCACTTCACGAGACTAGTTTAACATTATTTATTTACTTCCGTTCTTACAACTTAGGCAAATCACGCTCGACGTCTTCCTGTGCAGAACCAGTACTAAGCATATGCGGCAAAGTGTCTTACTCGAGGACATCACACATAGCCGTTAGGGAGGATCGAACCCACGACCCTCCGATCATGAAGAATGCTTGAAGAATATCTTAAATGGTGCAGAAATGTAAACCCGATTAATAAGTGAGTTTACACGTAAATTTGGTGAAAATAATGAGAATTTTACTTTTGGCGAAATGAGAAAAAGTTCCCCTTTATTTTCTGGGTAGTGATTGTTTGTATACAACGGTTCCTAAGTCTTCCTGCATGTGTATGCATATAAGCTAAATAAAATAAATGATAAAAAAAAATATTTCTTTCATATTTTTCTACTTTTCTCAGTCTTGCGCGGATTTGTTTTACCGGGCTTTAACACCATTTTCAACACATTTCAGATTATATAAAAGTTTTTGGAGCGAGCGGGACTCGAATATACAACCTTAGCGGTGAGAGGTAAGTGATTTTGAGACGGTGCCTTAGGCCACTCGGCAATGGAGGACCCTTCTCGCGGAATAAGCAACCTGACAAAATGAAACATTTTCGTGAATGACTTTTAAGCGGATCAGTTCCGCTGATGAAGTAATGAACAAAAAAGTTAGATTAAGTAATAAGTTAGCGAAATACGTTAGGCAAATTGTTTTAGAATGCGAATCCATGGCGAAATGATGAAAATATCACATTTTCATTTTGCTGAAACGGGTTTTGCCAGTGTACATGTCTCATTTGTAACTTTAGCTGAAAATATTATGAACAAGAAAATGGGTCAAATGACACATGAAGGTAAAACCGGCTTATAATTGTTAGTTTGAATGTAAATTGGTGAAAAAAAAATAGAATTTTCCTTTTGGTAAAATAGGAAAAAAATTCCCTTTAAATTCCGGGTAGTGATTCATTGTAAAAACATGTCTTAATACTTCAGGTATGTTCATGTATGTTATTGCACTAAAATAAATGATAACAAATTCCCCTTTTTTCCAATTTTCATTCTGCTGTTCTGTTGGCAAAGATAAAGACCAAATTGGTCGAACTATTGGAATAAGAGTGTAACCATTAATTTTTACTGACTTCCCTCAGTGACTTAATAATATCAGTGGACATGCCACCGCTTCACTACGGAGGACCCTTTCTTATTTTTTATATTTGATGAATAGCCGAATATGAGCTGGGACTGGCAGATCAAATTGTTTGTTCTACAAAGGAACTATTGAAGAAGACTCTCACTCATTGGTCAATCCAAGGACTTATAAAGTATATATTTGGTTAACCAAATAAATGAATTTAAGACATTACAATTTAAGTTATTTTAATGCTAATCCTCAGCGCGCCCAAAAACCGTCATTGGCTATTTTAGTCATATCCAGGGGCGTAACTGGCTTAAGTTAGATGTGCTGGCACGGGCAGTGTAGTGTGTGTGTGTGTGTGTGGGGGGGGGGGGGGGGTTGATCTGGGGACATGCTCCCTTATACAAGAGTCACACGTTGATGAATGTACCTGTAGATGTTAGTGTCAGTGGCGTAGCTGGCCTAAGTAAGATGTGAAGGCACGGGCAGTGTAGAGAGGGTGGGGGTAGGGGTGCATGCTCCCCTATACATTTTTTAAATTTGAATTTTAAATGGTGGCTTTTGGTGCATTTCAAGACATATTTACACATGGATCATATGAATCTCAGCAACGTACGTTCACATGCAAAACTAATTTTACAGCATTATCAGACACAATAAACACAACTTCTCGCCTCATTTACCCCTTAGGTCTTTCCCCCAATTACTTTTTATTGCTTTTTTTTTTGCGTTTTTATTTATTATATTTTTTTTAGATAAGTGTAGGCCTGGGCCTACACGGCCTTAAGAAAGCTACGCATCTGATACCCTCAGCAGTATAAGTGCAGAACGACAATGATGATGATGACATTGACAATTTTTATATCATTAGGACGACGACAACGAATCTGAACTATTAAGTTAATGAATTAGACCTTACCAGTACATTGGAAAAATGGCGGCCTCCATGAAAGGTGTTCTCGGTGAAAAGCTTCGAGAAAAAGTCACGTCTTCAAGAATTTTGGTGGTTGGTGCTGGAGGAATTGGTTGCGAATTGTTGAAAAATCTAGTGCTTACAGGTTTTGTCGATATAGAAACGGTAAACTGTGTTGTCAAGTCATTTCCTTTGACATATAAACCGGAAAACCGGCATTTAATAAAATAACAAAACAAAGAAAACTGCTGTATTTATGAAATGGTCCGACTCTGACAGAATGAGCGTCTTGTACCCTACAATAAAACTATAACCAATAAAACTGCTGTTAAAAGTACGAGGTTACAGGGCACTGTCTTGTTCGGTTAAGTGTTTTATGAAAATCTGATACTGTAGCTGTTTCGAATCCGGGTCCGTTCGCCCTGATTCTCGTTCGCCCTTGGACCCGTTCGCTCTACTTCCCGTTCGCGCTAAAAGCCAAGCTCTGAAAAAAACAGTTCCCTTTAATGTCTTACAATTCTTACATTCATTGTTTTAACTCATACCAAACTGACTTCTTTATTTTATTTTTATTATTAATCCATCATAAACAATTAATACAGCAATCAGTGAGATCAAAGACATAATGATTATACCTAATCAGTATTCTAAATTGCAATCAACAATCATTAAAATTAATTGAAAAAAAAAACAAACGTAATAATTAATAAAGCCATGCAATTAATACTCCTAAACAAACAATAATTAGTTTGAAATATTTCCACGTTTTTTTTTTGAAGTTTGATATAAATCTTTTTTATCCGTTATAAAACGTATATAAAAAATAGCGCAACCGAACCCAGGGCGAACAGGTTCCATGGGCAAACGAACCCACCGCGAACGGACCTAGGGCGAACATGTTATTATGGGGAACGGACCCGATACCAGCTGTTTCTGTTAGATCTGTTCTATTTCTGTTAGATCTGTGTTCATGTCTGAGAAGTTTTGGTGGTAAATATGGTTAAAAAGAGAACAATATGTGTTAGTCAATTGTTTTTCTATGTACACCATTGCATGGGGGAGAATCTGTCCTGTACCGGCCCTGAAAATCTTGTGGGGTTCATCAGACAGTTTGTTGAATTACTGACATGAGTTTCAGTTTCTTTTATATGTCCATTGTATACCTAATATCGCGATACACCTATTACCACAACTGCCAGTATAATAATAATATCCAAGACATGCGCAAAGCTCCAACTTCTATTAGCTTGCTTTTGTTTACCTTTCGTACTGACAACTGTTTATTACTCAGCACACTTAAGGAACTTTATTACTGTTTATTATTGATGCCATTACTTAACATGGTTGACAAAGTTTTAGACTCACGGTAATAGGTATGACCAGTATACTATTTAAATATTCGTCACCAGCCAGATGTCTCATTGAAAATTTGAATAATAACTTATTTGTGTGAAACTGCTCTCTTCAAATCAAATTGCCGCCATATATTGTCATGTTATATAAACACTCGTATATTTCATATGATGTGCTGTTTATCCTTGCGTATTATGCATGCTTTTTTTCCAACTTTTAAGATCTTCGAGAAGGGATGCGCGATATACATAAGTACAGATTTCTTTTTTTTTTATGTAAAATTTTCAAAAATTTATCGATTCAGAAAATATTTTGTACACCGGTATGTTCAGATATTAATTTCCGGACAATTTCTTCATAAGAGCTTGATTATAGGTAGTGTTGGAAAATCAGTCCCAAATCATAATCGATAATCGAATCAAATCGGTGACATCATTTCGATTTACTATCGGAAAATAATGGAAAGTTACGGTTCATATAGTTAATATTATGTATTATGTAGATGAAGTACTGAAGTACCATGCAGATGTCAAGTCAAAGAGGTAGAGTCTATCTCTTTGATCAGGTCTTGTCATATTTATTCTACTCTTCAAATTCTATTTGCAATCAACACAATCACTGTAAATATCAACATGAGCAATATTATACTGACTATAAAGTCTTGTGTCCTTTTAATGAGTATTCAGGATTTTTAGTTTTCAACTTTATCTACTTTCCCTTCATACTTTCATACTGTGGAAGTCCCTTTAGACAATTCTAACCAATTGTCACATATAGGATATAATTTTAGCTAAATAGATGTGTGAACTGTCTTCTTAATAATGCTGGTAGTTTTTACTGAGATGGACGATCGTCAAAATGTTCTGTGAACAAATAGTTAAATTGTTTAAAACCTTACCTCGGTGCTCTTTTTTCCAAGGACCATAAACATTTTTTAATTTCAACTCAACTAAACCACCACCAAATATTACAGAATAGTTAGAAATAAATTAGAATTGTAAAAAAAAATCATCGTGTCAAAACGGTCGTCAAAACACTCAGTCACTCACCCTTGTTTGCGTAGGTTTTGAAGCATAACTTGCAACAAATGACAGTCGACATGTTAAGGTTCTCTTTTGATGGCGGTCCTTCTTTTATCTTCTGGAAACCAAAAAACTTCCAAGCCGTTGATCCCGGCTTGCCAGGATAAGGGAAGATTTCCTTATCGGTGAGGGGGAGGGGGGGGAGGGTTTCATCGGTGATTCAGCCATTTTTAGCAAGGGAAGTTACTCTTACCGACCGTCTCTTACAGAAAGATATCGAACTAACGAAATGGTTGAAAAGAGACAAATGTACCGACAATAGGTTTAGAAACATCGATTTTTCGGGTCTGGATTCGATTGTCGGCGACATGACTCATATAGCGACGATTATTTGATTCTAGTTGATTATCGTTTCATCACTAATTATAGGTGATGATTTACCTAGAGGAGAGTGTGTTTTTTTTCAAATTTAGTCCTAATACATTATATATGCAGTAAAACATGACATATAAATCGAATAAGAAAGTGTTTACTGCTTATTTATGTCGTGACCGGAAATAACATTTAAAATGGCACAGACTGGTTTACGTAAAGGTGAAAGTGTATTGATGAATGCGGATAAATGCAATACTGTTATGGTCTTTAATGTATTTATTCACACGTATATCTTTTATTTGTGCGACTTGTAGTATTTATGTTTATAAAATCAAATCAATATAATATGTGGTATTTCGTTATGATTGAAAAAAAATATTGTAAGATTTTTAAAAAAAAAACATGACTTGTTTACAAGTGTCAACGGTCATTTCAGAGTATTGAAAGCGGGTGCTGCCATGTGGCTTCTGCATATTACCGGTAGTTGACATCTTAATTGGCACAGGTGTTGACAGCTCTTAGTATAAAAAATTGTCAAAAATAACTGTTTTTTCCAGACCAATCAAATTCTGTTTAACATATATCAAGTCAGGTATTCCTTCCAACATGTCACCACAGCCGAATCTGAACGAGATTTCAAAATTATTAACAGCAATATACACATATATAGGAGAATTTTTTTTTTTTTCTTAGTTCTTGATCTGAAAACATGGATGCGCGATATGCACAGATGCACGATATATGTGGGATAAATGGTAAATGTGTCATCTGCTTTGATAGGGTCTGAAAACAACGTGTATTACACATAGAACACTATAATTTATAAACAGCATATTTCCAAATTGTCCAGAAACGTATGTGTCTGATATTCTCGCGTATTACTCTACGTATTGCTATTTACAGTTAAAAATATGTACAATAGTGAACTGAGTAAGTTGTAAGGAAAGCTGTGTGGAAAACTGAACTACCTTTCACTGGACTTACAATTGAATTGTGCTGATCTCACAAGGATGAGACAAAAAAATTGTCCATATTTAATTTTCACAACATCTGGTAAACTTCATTATGGGCAGTTATTTTAATTTCTTCACAAGTATATTTGTGAATAAGTCTCATGTTTTTTTGTTATTTTACTAAACTTTAAAAAAAAACGCAAAGAGTTTAAGGTATGTGTAAAAATTGCTACAAAAGTTTTGCAACACAAGTTTTACTCCATTTTAACTTATCCTTTTGAAGAAAAATAATGAAAACCTGTTGCCTTTACATTGGCATTGATGTTGTGCATAGTAACTCTTAAACTTACTTTTTTTTAATTGAATTTGGTTTGAAGAAGAGGCTGGTTATCTAGTTAAAGTTATCTATTTATTGACTTAACAAAGAAAAATAGCCAAGTGATCAAGGCACTGTTGCAAGATCACCGCTGAGGTTGTTGACTCCAGTGAGAAAACATGCCTGTTACTTGTAGGAATGTAACCATAGATAGAACTATCGATACATCTTGATAGTTACCTGTTGATATTACTCTATTGATAGTCTATCGATAGTCAGTATAAAATAACAATAACTATCATGATAGTTTCATGGACTATCAATGGTTTCGATTGTTTTACTTTTATTTGATTTCCCCATCCATTTTATTGCCAATCATTGTCCGTTATCCAGCAAGGTAACTCCGCCTCAATATAGAATATTGTTAAAAGAAATTGCTTGATGTGAAATTGTTTTTCGGGAGATTTAAAAATAGATTATTGATAAAGGTGTCGGCATTAATTGTTTTGCGCATGACCTCTTACTTGATTCATTAACCTCCGAATCACACTTCAAGTCTGTGCAGTATGTCCATTGATGTAATCAATCAGAACGAAAAATCTAAATAAAGTATTTAGCTCCATTCGGAGCTCTCAGATCAAGACAACTAAAAATAGATCGCAGTGTATAAGTAAAGGCATTACGCAAGTGAACAAAACAATGAATTCTCAGCATCTTATTTCAACAAATCTAGAATAAAATCCCCATTTAAAACGGTTTATTTTTTAACAAATTAAAGAATGTTCATTTATCGTAAATATGGAAATAACCGGATGTGGACCCAGATGCGGTAGGCTTGCATCAGAAAAAAAAACAGTGCAGTGTCTGATATTTTTAAAGATGTATACGTCACTCATGAACATTGATAAGCCTGTTGAAACATCTTTATCTTGTAAATGTATTCTAACTGGTAATTTCTAAAATCTTCAACTGTCATAATAGTATTGCGATAGTTACCAACCGATATCAATAGTATTGTGATAGTAACCCGTCGATAGTGATACTATCGCGATAGTTGAAATTGGCCTAGATAGTCAGCCCTAGTTACTTGGTAGAAGGATGGTGGTTCTACTGTAACCCAGATTCCTTTTGACGTCTTTCTCCATCAATAAAACTGGATAGTGGATACACGATATTTAACTAAAAATGTGTTCCAAATGAATTTCCCAAAAAACAATAACAAAAAAAAAAACTTGACTGAAAACTTTTTTTTATGATTTAGTATTACTTCTTAGTTGTTTTTTGCAGGTAGTCTAGACTCTGTCATTCTCAACAATATACCATCTAAACTACTCTGCAAATACTTTGTATAAAATTGACTAGTTACATAACTTTGATGTTTGTTCTTTGATTGTGTTTTAGATTGACCTTGACACTATAGATGTGAGCAACCTAAATAGACAGTTCCTCTTCAGGAAGGAGCATGTGGGCAAGTCCAAGGCTCAGGTATTCCTCAAATTATTGAATTATTGGGATTATTTCAGTTTTAACCATAGAATAAAGGCAAACCTGTGTAAGCAGTCACTTCTATTGAGCAGCCACTTGTCTTGAGCCGCCATATATGCTATTTGTCATTTCAATGCTTTCAAAGCAAATTAACCTGTTTTAAACAACAGCCTGTCCACTTTTCTTTTTCTCTTGGGTTACTGCTTAAGACAGGTTTGACTTTACTTGAATTTATGATTAAATGGACTTTTTATTTTATGTACCAGTACATGTATATATCAGTTGTTATTTTTCTTATATTGAAATGGCGTATATCTGTCATTTTTAGACCAACAACCTTGTGGATGCAACTCCATCTGCAGTTTTAATCTGATTCAAATGAAACTTGCAGTACAGCAGGCACATATTTTAACATGAGTCTGTTGTCTAGGCATGTTTCAATTTAATGATTTTTTATTTGAGTTATGGCTCTTTGTTGTTTTACAAAATGTAACTTAAATTTAACGTCACTCTTTAGACCAATAACTTTACTCACAGTTTTAACCTGATTCAAATGAAACTTGCTGTACAGCAGATACATGGTCTGAACATGAGCCTGCGGTCAAGGCATACATGTTCAATGACTTTTTAATAAATTGTTGATGTATGAGACCATGCCAATAGCTTGATTCAATATATTTGATGAGAAGCCAGCTATTGAATTATAATGAAATGAGTAATAAGGACAATTTATTTATTGCTAAGACTATTAAGGATCCTTATATTGTTTATGATTATGATCATGTACTGTCTAATTGATGTCATAAATATGCTTGTAACTCAAAATTGAACAGTCAATTTGTATGGGGTTTAAATGTTTACATCTGTTGTAAACAGTATTTCAGTTAAACCAGAGAAAAAGTTTAATTGTAGACTGTTAATTGTTCAATTGATGTTACTTTTTCCAATTTATATATTAAATTAATATCTTAAAGAGATTAAAACTCACAACACAATATAATTTACAAGTAAATTAATGGCATGTGTTACAGCATATGAATTTGTGCATTACAGGTAGCTAAGGAAAGTGCACTGAGGTTTAACCCAGATGCCAAGATACTGGCCTATCACGACAGTGTTATGAGGTATAAGTACATTTGTTATATATTGTAAAAAAATGGGGTTGTCAGGGATGAAAAAGTTAAATTCTACTCTTGCAAGCAGGTGATAATTGTTACTTATTATACATGTATGCCTTGGGAGACATATCTACATCCAGATCATTTCATGTAATTTCAGTAATTTTTAAACCTCCGAGACATTTAATTAAAACAGCAAGTAAGGGTGTTTGGTATAATAAGTCATATAAACTTGAGGGATATGTTCGGGAACCTGCCATTGTGAAGTGATATAGGGGTCCTCCGTGGCAGAGTGATCTAAGCAACTGTCTTCTAATGAATACTTATCTCTCACTATTTAGGTTGTGAGTTTGAGCCTAGTTTAGTACAAAAAACTTTACGTAAGAAAGTTTGCGAGATACTTGTTGAAGGATGGTGGTTCTGCTCAGATATATTATGAGGTTTTGGTTCACCGATAAAACTGGAAATGCCAGGTCATGTGTTGCAAATGGCTTTAAACCCCGTTAAAAACATATCGCTAATCTTGTGGGAAATAAATTCAGTCATTGAATCAATTGCATTTCATTTTTTTTTTCACAGGTGAGCTTTTGTGATCGCCTGGTGTCCGTCGTCTGTCGTCCGTCGTTAACTTTTAGCTTTTAACAACTTCTCCTCTGAAACCACTGGGCCAATTTTGATATAACTTCACAGTAATGTTCCTTGGGTGATCCTCTAACAAGTTTGTTCAAGCCATCTTGATTCATCAAAAAACATGGCCCCAGGAAGCGGGGCAAGTTTAATTAGTAAAAACTTAAAAAATCTTATTGTCAGAAACTACTGATTCCATTTTAAAAAAAATCATTTCACAGAAATGTTCCTTGGGTGACCCTTTACCAAGTTTGTTTAAGCCATCTTGATTCATCAAAAAACATGGCCCCCAGGAAGCGGGGCAAGTTTAATTAGAAAAAACTTAAAAAATCTTCTTGTCAGAAACTACTGACTCGATTTTAAAATAATTTCACAGAAATGTTCCTTGGGTGACTATCTACCAATTTGTTCAAGCCATCTTTTTTCGTCAAAAAACATGGCAGCCAGGGGGTTGGGTTAGTTTTATGACAAATTGATGTCCTTATTTTATAGCATAAATGTCTGTATATAGCAATTATTATAAGAAGAGGTAATAAACTCTTAAAATTAGCTTTTTCTTTGCTAGTATTATACAATATTATACCAGATATAAGTTTTAAAAGATAATTAATCATAAAAAGATGAATGATACAATTATAATCAATGATTAAAATATTATTCATAAATCATGAACCATTTAAACTAGGTGTTTTTCTGAATGTAAAAGTCAAGAGTTTTTATGGTTCAGACAGGGATGGTTTACTGCTTCATTATAAAGCAATACCATATTTTTTAGCTAGTTACTTCACAGCAAGAAATCTGCTTGAGATTTTAAGTGTCAAAGTGTACTTGAAATCTCGGATGAGGAGCTTAATTGTTTTTGGCGGAGAGTGCACTCCAACAAAGATTCTTTCAAGTGATGTACTTTGGGAAGGCTTGAGTCTGAAATTCATAGGAATATTTATTGTGCTGGAACTGCGGATTGTTTCATGCACAATAGTTTAGTCTGATGCTTTAGTTTGAAACTGCTCTCAAACATAACAGGTTAGTTTTTTGCTGAAACTCAATTTTTATCTTAGTTCGAAGACTTAGGTTTGGAACAGTCTCCAAACATATAGGCAGCTATAGTAAAAACTTCAAAAGCCTTCTTGTCAGAATCTACTGATCTGATTTTGATGTAATTTCACTGACATTTACCATGGTGAACCTATACCAAGTTTGAACTCTTCTATGCATGTGTTACATCTTCAAAACAAATCAAAATTCTACTTGCCTATCTCGTCTTTCTGGAATTTTGAGTGTACATGTTTTATATAATCTACTTAAGTTGGGTGACTCAAGGTCAGTCATATGAGCGATATAGGGCCATCTTGGCCTTCTTGTTAAAATGGGTTAATTGAAGAATTGATGGATAATCAAGAGACATGTATGTTTAAATGCACAATTGCACATGACTGTATAAAATAACTGCATTTTTCTCTTTTCAGCCCAGACTACGGTTCTGACTTCTTCCAGAAGTTTGATGTCATCATGAATGCTCTGGACAATAGAGGTAAAACTACACTTGTTTTATTTTAAAAAACAATTGTATTGTAAGGTATAAATTTATCCTTGCATTAAACAATTTTTTTTCAGCCATATCACGACGGTGTCTGTTTGAGACAGTATTCTAAGTGCTGTCACCTGGTAGTGTCACGCTGCAGACACATGGTATGATACTCCAACCCAGTCACTTTCTACTGACATCAGGCCAAACAGACCTAGAATTATAACATAAATAATATGCACTGAGTAACAAAGCTTCTTATACCTTTTGTCAAATATCCCCGATTGGGGATTAAACCTACAATCTATGGCATGTGAAGTGGATGTTCTACCACTAAACCAATGCTGAGATTAAAAGCAAATGTATGAAACAATAACAGTATGATGATTTCTTCAAGTGTTTTTGAACTTCTGCTGATACAGCAATATTTACCTCTGAACAACAACTTTCATAAAAGTCCATGTTTCAGTGTTAACTGTAAAGACCCGAGGTCTGTTTCTAAATTTTATACAAACACACACCTGTGTCCATAAAATACATCTGCATGACTGGTTCCCATAGCTATAAGTGACATCTATGCTGGCATAAAATCATAACACAGGCAAATAAAGCAATGAAATAGGATATTTCATGGTAGTGCATACTGGTTGAACTTTACATATATGTATGGTATTTAAGACAACAAATTTGTTGTATCAATGTTGCATTCATGTTCATCTGTATCTATGTGTGTCTGCATTCATGTTCAACTGTATCTGTGTGTCTGCATTCATTTTCATCTGTATCTGTGTGTGATTCTGTATCTATGTGTGTCTGTTCTCATGTTCATTTGTATGTATGTGTATCAGTATTCATGTTCGCCTGTATCTATGTGTGTCTGTATCCATGTTCACCTGTATCTATGTGTATCAGTATTCATGTTCACCTGTATTTATGTGTATCAGTATTCATGTTCATCTGTATCTATGTGTGTCTGTATTCTTGTTCACCTGTATTTATGTTTGTCAGAAGCCATGTTCATCTCTATCTATGTGTGTCTGTAGTCATGTTCATCTGTATCTATGTGTGTCTCTAGTCATTTTCACCTGTATGTATGTGTGTGTCTGTAGTCATGTTTACCTGTATCAATGGTTGTCTGTAATCATGTTCACCTGTATCTATGTGTGTCTGTAGTCATGTTCATCTGTATGTATGTGTGTATGTAGTCATGTTCACCTGTATCTATGTGTGTCTGTAGTCATGTTCACCAATATCTATATGTGTCAGTATTCATGTTCATCTGTATCTATGTGTGTGTCTATGTACATGTTCACTTGTATCTGTGTGTGTCTGTATTCATGTTCATCTGTATCTATGTGTGTCTGTATTCATGTTCACCTGTATTTATGTGTGTCTGTATTCATGCTCACCTGTATCTATGTGTGTCAGTTTTCATGTTCATCTGCATCAATGTGTCTGTATTCATGTTCATCTGTATCTATGTGTGTCTGTATTTATGTGTGTCTGTATTCATGTTTACATGTATCTATGTGTGTCAGTATTCATGTTCATCTGTATCAATGTGTCTGTATTCATGTTCATCTGTATCTATGTGTGTCTGTAGTCATGTTCACCTGTATCTATGTGTGTGTGTGTAGTCATGTTCACCTATATCTATGTGTGTCTGTAGTCATGTTCATCTGTATCTATGTGTGTTTGTAGTCATGTTCACTGTATCTGTGTGTGTCTGTAGTCATGCTCACCTGTATCTATGTGTATCAGTATTCTTGTTCATCTGTATTTTATGTGTGTCTGTGTTCATGTTCATCTGTATCTGTGTTTGTCTGTAGTCATGTTCACCTGTATCTATGTGTGTCAGTTTTCATGTTCATCTGTATCTATGTGTGTCTGTGTTCATGTTCACATGTATCTGTGTGTGCCTGTATTCATGTTTATCTGTATTTATGTGAGTCTGTATTCATGTTCACTTGTATCTGTGTGTGTCTGTATTCATGTTCACCTGTATCTATATATGTCAGTATTCATGTTCATCTGTATCTCTGTGTGTCTGTATTCATGTTCATCTGCATCTATGTGTGTCTGTATTCATGTTCACCTATATCTATGTGTGTTTGCATTCATGTTCATCTGTATCTATGTATGTCAGTATTCATGTTCATCTGTATCTATGTGTGTCTGTTTTCATGTTCACCTGTATCTATGTGTGTTTGCATTCATGTTCATCTGTATCTATGTGTGTCTGTATTTTTAAGTTCATCTGCATCTATGTGTGTCTGTATTCATGTTCATCTGTATCTGTGTGTGTCACTATTCATGTTCATCTGTATCTATATTTGTGTCTATTTTCATGATCATCTGTATCTGTGTGTGTCTGTATTCATGTTTAACTGTATCTGTGTGTGATGTATTCAAGTTCATCTGTATCTGTGTGTGTCTGTTTTCATGTTCATCTGTATCTCTGTGTGTTTGTATTCATGTTCATTTGTGTATATGTGTGTCTGCATTAGTTCATCGGTATCTATGTGTGTCTGTATTCATGTTCACCTGTATCTATGTGTGTCTGTATTCATGTTCATCTGTATCTATGTGTGTATGTAGTCATGTTCACCTGTATCTATGTGTGTCTGTATTCATGTTCATCTGTATCTATGTGTGTATGTAGTCATGTTCAGCTGTATCTATGTGTGTCTGTATTCATGTTCATCTGTATCTATGTGTGTCTGTATTCATGTTCACATGTATTTATGTGTGTTTGTATTCTTGTTCATCTGTATTTTATGTTTATCTGGATTCATGTTCATTTGTATCTATGTGTGTCTTTATTTATGTTCATCTGTATCTGTGTGTGTCTATATTCATGTTCACCTGTATATATGTGTCTGTATTCATGTCCATCTGTATCAATGTGTGTCTGCATTCATGTTCATCTGTATGTATGTGTGATGTATTTATGTTCATCTGTATCTATGTATGTCTGTATTCATGTTCATCTGTATCTATATGAGTCTGTATTCATTTTCATCTGCATGTATGTTTAGCTGTGTATCCACTGGTGTAAATGTGAACTAAACATTAAATTTTAATTGTTAATAGAAAATTTTGCATTTTGTATTTTGTTTTTGCTATATTCATGTTCACCTGTATGTTTGTTGCAACTGCCAGGAACCATGTAAAATTTTTATGTGTATTTTGTTCTTGCTATATTCATGTTCACCTGTATGTTTGTTGCAGCTGCCAGGAACCATGTAAACCGTATGTGTTTGGCTGCTGACCGGCCTCTGATAGAAAGTGGTACCGCAGGATATCTTGGTCAAGTTACAGTCATTAAAAAGGTGTGTTGTGTTAAAGAGATAATGTTCTGTCAGTATTTTATAATTGGTTACCTTATGTTCAGTAGGTTGTCATGGTTCAAAATGAACTTTGCAAATCCAGAGTGCCAGAATTACCAGTGACAGTCACTGTTCCATTACCAAGCCTGGCGAGCTCTATTGGTAACGTGCCTGACTCGATCCAGAAGTCATTAGTTCAAACCCCCACCAAGTCAGTCTCTCGGGTGATTGGCCATGAACTTTGTTCTACAGACATGAAATTGCCAACCTCAGAATATGTGAGGAAGAAGTGAATGACTTTCAGAGATAAATTGTCTTGTACTAGCAGATCCCCAGGAATGATAATAAGATGTGTTGGCCGCCATTGTATAATTGTTGACAAAAGAAGAGAAACACACTGTGTACATACCATTGCAGTTGAGAAACTTTATGCATGTAGATACAATATGTTTTCTGTATATTCAGGGTTTAACCGAATGTTACGAATGCATACCGAAGCCTCCTCAAAAGACATTTCCTGGCTGCACTATAAGAAACACTCCATCAGAACCAATACATTGTATCGTCTGGGCCAAACATTTATTCAAGTAGGTTGCTATGTCTCTATTACTCATCATCTGAACATTTCATGGCATAATAGTTTACATGTTTACTTGTTAAAACCACTAACTATTCCCACGTATACTACATGTAGCCTAGAGACTGATACAAACATGCCAGGTACAGGCCTTCTAAAATTGCCGGTTTTTCGGTTTTTGGACCGATTTCTGAATTTCAAAACTGGTTTTCGTTTCAAAGTTTAATAAAAAATCGGTCCAGATATTTTCAAAGTTTTATAAAAAAATCGGTCCAGATATTTTCTATCGGTCGTATAAAATCTCATAAATTGCTCTAACCATGCCATACTGACCTGTGATATACGCCTTGCGGCAGTATCATTTGACCCAATAATCTGATTGTTTTGTCACCTGCTGTGCGAAATAATGTCAATTTGGACTAAACCATTAACTATATTGGGTGGAGTTTATCGGATGAGTCTATCGCTATGTAGCATGCCTTCGACATGTGATCAGTGACCCATAGCGTTCTGTCGGTTCATCAAAAGATTGTGTTTGCGTCTGTAATTTCTTTGATATACTGCTAGCCAAAGCTGGGACGGCCGGACCGAATATTGTTTGCGTCATTAAAATATTTGATAAAACGTGCAGTGTTACTTCTTTGTTTCATTTTTTTAAAAAATAACTTGAATTATATATACGAGCTGGTTTTGGTACTTGTGTGTAGTGGCTAGCTACAGCACAACTTATATCAAAAATATAAAGTTGAATGAACCGTTACATTGGTTTTCACGGTGATTATTTCACGCAGCTTCCGGTACTGCGACACTTCCGGTTCAATACTTTTTAATATTTATAATGAAAATTATTCAGTAAAGCGGAAACATAATGTCAGTCATTAAAATGTACACATTGTGATAAAGTATGTTATAAATAATACACAAATAAACTTCAAATAGTTCCCTATTAATGAATAAACGGAGAAAATACATGATGCAGCTGACATGGTGGGTGGGGTATGCATATATGTAAAGGCATATAGTGATTTTTTAAAAATAAGTGTGATTCTTACGGTAGTAAAAAACCTGGACCGATTTGCATTTTGGAATTTTAGAAGGCCTGGCCAGGTATTATTGTCCATTTTCATTTTGACTTTGTCAGTCGCCGGTATGTCAATAACTGGATTTTAATAACATTGATGCCATTAAGCAGTCAACTTTTTAAGAACTGTTAGTCAGTTTTTGTTTAAATTTCTCATTTTTCGTTCCTTTTATATTTTAATGTTTAAAGTCATTTTCAACACAAAACAAGTTGTATATGGTATCCAGTTTTAATCAGTGTACACTGCGGTCCTGTTATAACACGGTCCGATATAACAAATCCTGTTTAAACGCGGTTTTGGCTTGGCTCCCATTTGGCTCGGCAGGGGAAAATGTCATGATACATAACTTGAAAATCTGTGCAAATGGCAACCAAACAATACCTCGTTGCCATGTTTTGATTTGATCATCGCTCATCTTCTACTCACCAACTAGCCGTGATTAAAACAAACTGTTATAACCATTACCTCATGGTGGTTTAAAGGATAGTTTAAGTGATGGATTCATGCCAACATTGAGTATAAACAGTTTGTAATAATCCGAGTGATTCAATAAATGCTGACACGCGCCAAACACAGAAGTCATTTGTTATTATCGAGTGATCACGTGATCAAGCAACCAAGCAGTTGACAGGTATAAATATACCGTGGGTATTTTATCACGTCATAAACACAGACTTATTTTTATTATTTTATTGTTGTAGACACTCTTGATATCTTTTTTAATATTTTAACACTAATAGCATTGACTTGAAATTGAAGCGCAATTTTTTTATATAGACACCGTTTTTTTTCCTTCCAGGTTACACAGAAATGGTTGCCAATTTTAGTTTAATCAAAACACGAAAACGTTGTTCTTTCCTTTTCTTTTTTTTTTTATTAATTATATACATATTTAAGTGTATCTGTTGTAACCAAATACACGTTCTATCACATTACAATGCAAACAATACCATTGAATTAAGAGTCGGACAGCACGATAGGTGTGAATAACCAACAATGATTTTGTTGAAGGTAATTATCTCTATAATGCGGTCTGCGTATAGCACGGTTTCAGGTTGTGGATCCCAAGATCTGCGTTTTAATGGGACCCGAGTGTATATGTGCTCTGTCTGTTAAATATAAACAGTATATATGTGCTGTGTGTGATAAATATATACAGAATATATGTGCTGTGAACGATAAATATATACAGTATATATGTGCTGTGAACGATAAATATATACAATATTTATGTGCTCTGTGTGATAAATGTAAACAGTATATATGTGCTGTGTGTGATAAATATATACAGTATATACTTGTATGTGCTCTGTGTGATAAATATATACAGTATATATGTGCTCTGTGTGATAAATGTAAACAGTATATTATGTGCTGTGTGTGATAAATATATACATTATATATGTGCTATGTGTGATAAAAATGTACAGTATATATGTGTTCTGTGTGATAAATATTAACAGTACATATTTGCTGTGTGTAATAAATATATACAGTACATTATGTGCTCTGTGTGATAAATTTAACAGTACATATGCGCTCTGTGTGATCAATATATGCAGTACAAATGTGCTATGTGTGATTAATATATACAGAACATATGTGCTCTGTGTGATAAATATATACAGTACAAATGTGCTATGTGTGATAAATATATACAGAACATATGTGCTCTTTGTGATAAACACATGTATTTCATATGTGCTCTGTGTGTTAAATATATACAGTACATTTGTGCTGTGTGTGATAAATATATACAGTACATATATGTGCTATATGTGATAAATATATACATATCATATGTGTTGTTTGTGTTAAACATATACATGTACAGTACATATGTGCTGTGTGATAAATATATACAGTACATATGTGTTGTTTGTGTTAAACATATACATGTACAGTACATATGTGCTGTGTGATAAATATACAGATCATATGTGCTCTGTGTGATAAATATATACAGTACATATGTGCTCTTTGTGATAAACATATGCAGTACATATGTGCTCTGTGATAATATTTCAGCCAGTTGTTCGGTGAAGAAGACCCTGACCAGGATGTATCCCCAGACACAGCCGACCCAGAACTTACAGGTAAAATTATTAAAGTTTACTTATTGGAATTTATTCAAACACCATTTTCGGCCCTATATAGCTTATACACTTGACATCAAGCTTCCCAATTGGTTGTCTATGTTTTAAAGGAATACACTGGTGTTATAGATAAGATGTTAGCCATTCATGCCAGAGGCCACAGGTTCAATCCCACACTTGACTCGATTGCTTTGTCAAAAACAACATTTGTTACTGGTTTTATCCAGGAAATGACTTGAGAAAGATTTAAAACATCTGAGCAGATTTAATATTCAAACTATAATAAGTAAGTGTAGACAACAGTTTATTGACTCGGAAATTTTACAGCTAAAGCTGGAGAGAAAGCACTGTCTGCTGAGGCCACAGAAGGTGTTGCAGGTGGTATAGAACGCAAATCCACAAGAGCCTGGGCCCAGGAAATAGGGCATGATCCAGAAAAGCTGTTCAACAAAGTAAGTTACTGTTGTAATTTGTATTGTCTGTATATGTTAAGTAAGCAGAGCGTAAGTGCAGTTGATAGCTTGTGAATTGAATCACCAGCTCTACTTGATGCGTCATAAAAAACAACACTCAGTAATGGTTTTACCCAGGAAGTGGACTCAAGAGTAGTTCATACACATGCACACTTAGAAATTTCTTCGAAATCAAGCTAAAATAAATAAGTGTAAACTGAAATACTGATAATAAGTGGATTGCATTTTTTTTTTTTCTACTTAAAACTTTATTATTAGAACACAAATTTAGTTAACATGTAAATTTACCAAATGCGCTGACGTATTAAAATAACGTATTAAAAATCTATAGCTATAATGGAATGCAGACTGTCTCACAACCAAACTAAAGACATGGCAAAAAGTGAAACTTGTGATTTTTATTCTTTTCCCATAAGTAGTTAAAATAATTTTGTTTGACTGCAAAAGAGGTGTTTGGACTCTTAACTGTGTGCATTGTTAATTTTTTATTGTTGATACTTCATTTTGTTTTAAATATTTTAAATGTTGTGTAATCAAGTGACAGGATTAAGTTCGGTCAGAGAATATAGTTATCTATTTGCAATAGATTAATGAAACAGGTTAATTTTTTTATTATTCCTAGGTTATATAGCTGTAGCTTGTTTAAAAAATAAGCAATAGATACACAGGTTGTTTAGATGGAACGCAATACAACTGGTCTTACAATACATGTATGTAATTATATATGTATGCATTATATTTGAAAGCTTTTAACCCTTTACTTTATATAGACGCCTTTGGACACCTCTAATATAGACACCTTTGGACACCTAATATCGAAGGCTTTTGAAATATTGGGTGAATTATGTTAATATTAACTGACAGAGTGGTAAACAGTGCAGGAAGTGTTCAGATTGCTCGTTACGAACAATCTGAACTCTTCCTGCACTGTTTTCAAAGACCTTCTGTGATTGGTGCAGGAAAACGCTTATCTATGGAGTAAAGGGTTAAAGAACACTTAAGTCTGTTTTGGAGAACGATAACTGAAAGTGAAGAATTTAATTTTCTTGCTGAGAATATATAAAATTTAATATCTAAGATGATGAATACCGTTGCTGTGAATTTTTCTCCTATATTGAAAATAAATAATTCTTCTATAAAGGGTATTATGACATTATTTCTTCTTAGCCAGGATGGTACCTTTTGTAAAAGTAGATTGCATCTTGACCACCATCTGTACCTGTAGTCAGAAATGTGTGTATAACTATTTGATAGATCTCAGTTCAGATCATACAATTACCTCATGAGTGAAACATGTACAGTCTTACTTGTCCTTGCGGCCACCTCTTATAAGCGGTCACCTGTGTTAAGCCGCCACTTCAAAATCGCCTCAGACGATCACCTCTTTAACGCGGCCAGCAACCCGTCTATATCATCTTAAAAAGTGCCCGTAAAAAGTCAGCACCCAGGTATAAGCAGTCAGATGCAGCGGGTGACCCTTATCGCTTAGTGGTCACACCTTTTAGCTAGCCGTTTTTCCAATCATATTGTAAAATCCCATGATCAATTAATGCTTCTGCTTTGTCCTGACAAAAAAACAACTTGTCCTATTTTATTCTAAATTTATGGTACTTGTCTTATAGATATAAATTAACTGTATAAACAGTTTTATCAAGGTTAAAAACAAGGGATTTGCGAAAAAGAGAATTTTCACTTGTCCAGTCGGGCTAGCAGCCTTATATATTACTTGTCTGTACCCATGGTTCAGTTATCTTGGACAGTCAGATGAGCGTTAATGTAAACCTCTGCACAATTGATCAGCATGTCAAATGATGTGTCACCTGTATTTACCTGTAAAAATACCAAGACCGTTACATCAGAAGTCAAGGTCAAGAATACACAAAGGTCAAGGTCACGCTTTAATGTAAAAAAACACCGTGAAATTGCATGTCTGAAACGTCATTCCATTAATCTTGATATTCATGAATACAGCGCTACCTATTATAACATATATTGTTATTTTCACAGACCATTTTTGGGACATGCAACACATACTAGTGCCATTTCTTGTTTCATATCATAATGCAATTGACTCAATGCATATCGTACACAATTTCTGCTACGAAAGGAAAGCATTTGACTTTAAATGAACGTGTAAGAGTGATTAAACCTCTGAATTTTCAGAAAAGGTGTCGATAAAACACAGAATCAGAATGTGTCCTAACGTAACTGTGAGATAATGGGAGAATAAGAGTTACACATTTTTACTGGATTGTACGTGTGATTATTTTTGTCGGTCACAATTAACATCATGACTTCAGCTTTCTCTGTAAAATATGGACCCTCTATTAAGCAGCCACCTGTGTTAAGCAGCCAGTTTGGCCATTTCCCTTGGGTGGCTGCTTAATACAGGTTAGACTGTATGTATATAGCAGGCAGAGAAAGAGTTTCATTTCAGGTTTTTCTTAAGTTCAGATTAATTCAGCTAAGCCTCTGGCTTGAAAAATACGTAGAATAAATAATTGAACCTTTGTTCAAATAAGTATCATAATAGTTGTGTTATTGGAGTTGGGATAAGAGGGTTGGAACCATATGTATACTTTAGTTGTACAAAATGGTACTAAAGGCTTCCCGACTTGATGTTCAGTATTGTAGATGTTAGCCCTGGAAATGGTTAGTTGGATGTTTTCATAGTCACACTTGTTGGAATATCATGCCATGTGTGTGTTACAGGGTATGTTAATGTGATGGGGCTTTTTGCCAAGCCCGTTTGTGGTGAGCTCGACATATTTGTCACAGTGGCAGTTCTGTGTATATGTGTGAGTACATGTGTGCGTCTGTCTGATCTTGTTCAGTCTATAACTTTCTCACAAATAGAGGGATCGTAAAAAAAAAAAACATGGCACAAATATTAACCATAATGAAACAAAGTGTCGCACGTAAAACTAAGGTCCATAGCTCAAAAGGTCAAGGTCACACTAGAGGTTCAAGGTCAGAAATAGGCATAAAATTTCCCACCAGTTATTGGGCATTTTTTAACGAGCAGACACATTCCTGCTATGGAAAAACATACTTTAAAAACTTTTCTAGCATGTAAATTAGATCTATATAATATAGAACATAGAGCAAAACTCAACTTTGAAGTAAGACCTGAAGATTCAATCTATAGTGTAGCTGTTTCCTATCTGTGTTGTAGATGTTTCGAGATGACATAAAATATTTGTTATCCATGGAAACTTTATGGAAGAAGAGAAGAGCGCCCACCCCTCTAAATTGGAATGCACTACCATCTACAGGTGAGGGCTTTATTGTTATCATAATGAGCAATCTGAACACTTACTGCACTGTTTTCCACTCTGTCAGTTCATATAAACATAATTCACCCAATAATTTAAAAGCCTTCTATATTAGAGGTGTCCAAAGGCGTTTACATTAGAGGTGTCAAAAGGTGTCTATATGAAGTAAAGGGTTAAGACGTGTAATTTAAAGTGTTTTTTCCTGATATACATGTACTCCTTTTAATATTAAATATACCAGTATTTCTAAGGCTTTTATGATTTGATATTTTGTTTGTTGACATCAGTATAATTCAATTCTGGTGTTTTTGTTGTATGCTTTCTATGTCCCCTGCCAAACATATGTGTAAATGTTCATAGCACACCTATACATAAGCCAACTTTTTTGTTCAGATTTAAAACTTCTCAACAGATTGTCATATTACTTGGTAGGTAGTATTGTGCATATCACAGCAGTATTCTGATCCAGTCATTTTAGAGTACGGTCCTGCACTGTTTATAGACTTAGGCTTGGCCGTAATGGAAATCATTTAATGATAGAATTCATGAAAAAAAAAAAACACAACCATATTGCTATCAAAGTCAATGAAAATGTTTAGGTAGCTTCAGCTTGAGTGGATAGGTAGGAGCAAGGCAAACAAACAATTGTTTAAGTAGGGCCTTGGCAAAAACTACATTATGTTTGCCATTGTGTTTAATAAGTACATGTATAATCAATGACCATGAATGTAAGATTCTTTTTAATACATAAATTTTCCCAGGTTTCTTTAAATAACACATTATATGTTTATCAGATTCCATCAGAAAAATTCATTCTACCATACAAATGTCATTTAGATATTCCAGTCAGTCATAAAGTAGTTTGGTATTTTATGTATGAGAACCGAGTTATATGGACAACACAGAGCAATTAGTCTGTAGTGATATTACACTAGGTCAATATAAAAAACATATCATGGGTGTATTACACTCCTCATCTGACTAGTCATGTGATAAACACTTCAGAAGCAGGATTCATGCAAGATTCTATGCTCTTTCATACCAGACAAGGATTTTTGTATATTTTTATCAGGTACATACTTTTCATTCTGCAGTCGTTTATCCTACCCTCCTCGCACTATGACATAATGCCATTCATAAAATCGCTGTCCGCTGATATGACACTATTCATAAGATCCTCTCACTATGTTGTTTTCATTCATAAAAACTATTGTATATAATAAAAATCTTAAAAATCACACAATTAGGGTTCTATACAAAAAGGCATCTTCATGGGTTTTTTGGTGCAGATTGAAAAATCTGTCCCTTGGGACGAAATTTTCCATCCCCACCTCAAAATCATGAAAGATACTATTATTCCAAAATAGCACACACACATTTATCTATCCACAGCATCAAATGAGTCATCAGAAAACACTATCATGGACCAGAGACTGTGGTCGCTACAGGAATGTGCCGATATATTCGCAAGAAGTTTAGACACTTTAAAGTCAGATCTAGTCAAGCAGGGAGATGGTGGCATGTTGGTCTGGGATAAGGTTTGAGTTTCTCTTCTTACATTTCATGAAAGTGTACATGCATCAGGAATGCTGGAAAGTGTATGATTTTGTAATTCTTAACTTAATGTAGCCAAATTGACAAATTTTGTCCTTGAAGGTACATGTACACATGCCAATTTTTTAAAAATTGTTTATGTATTTATCATGCAAAAGTTAAAAAAAAAATCTGTCCCTGAAATGTTTTTGTTTTAAGTACCGGAAGGCAGTTTTTAGAAATGGGTAGAAAGGAGAGAGCAATCGGACAATATTTTAATTTTGACCTCTGTATTCATGTTTACAACTACAATTTCAGGATGATGATGCAGCTATGGACTTTGTTGTTTGTGCAGGCAATATACGTGCACATATATTTGGTATTGCCACAAAATCAAGATTTGATGTCAAATGTAAGTTCATGCCAAAGACCCAAAATAGAACAGTTGTTGTATTTTTTATGGTCTTTAGATTAAATATTTATGAAAGGTATTGTAGTATTTAGTTGCTGCTATTTGTATTTTATATGAAGATAATATTATAAGGTGGAGAAGGTCTCAATAACATATTTATGGAAAGAATTGCATTTGCTGAATGTTTAGGAGATTTGGACTAACATTCCACTTGAGAGTGAATGAACAATTGGAAAATTCAGATGGGACGCTGAAAAGATTTTTTTTAAAGCATAATATAACATATCTATGGCTTTAGTTCATAACAAATTTCGGAGGAAACATGTGTTTTATGATAAGAAAATTTATCCCCTCACAAAACAAGTTTATACAGGAGTCCCAGTGTGGGTAAGTGGACCTGTTATCAGTCTGTCAGCAACTTGTAAAGATGTGCATGACATATAGTTTGTGGGACTGATTCAATTCCGTTCAGAGTTGCCTTAATTACTATTTTGCAACTCTAGTTGAGCAAACTTTTATAGAACTGGCCAAGTTGGAAGAGTGATGTAAAAGTTTTTGTCCTTGGATCATTCAAAATTATACAAGAAAATAGTCACATCCATTTTGGGGAGCATCCGTCAGTTCTAATGTTGTTTTTTTTATTAATTTTTTTCAGCTATGGCCGGGAACATTATACCTGCAATAGCTACAACCAATGCTGTAATAGCTGGACTCATTGTCATGGAGGGATTAAAAATATTGGACGGACAGATGGACAAATGTAAATCTGTGAGTATTCTCACCATTGATTTTTAGCTTGCTGGGAGGAAGTCTAAGGAGAGCTATTGCCATGACCCCGGGGCGATGGCGTCGGCGTCTGTAGACACCCAGGTTAAACTTTTGCGTTTAAGTTTAAGATATCTATGCAACCACTCATTGGATGTGAATGAAACTTCGCATGTGTGGCACACACACAGACAGGAACCATAACTCTGGATTGCATTTTGGCACAGTTGTGGCCCTTTTTGGACTTAGACACCCAGAGGCAAGCTTTGTTGTCTTCTGACAACTCTTGTTAGTGACATGATGGCTAGAATTTTTTCAACAAACAATCATATATATATATTGACCCTTATCAACTAAACTACAATTTAAACCAATTAAATTTAAAGTGAACAATTTTAATACTTGATTTTCATCTTGTATCTAGCATTCACCCAGATCCCAACAGTCAGTAAAATATGTTTATAGATTTGTTTGCTATTTCTTTTTTGAATTGTCCTTTTGCCCAAATCCAAATTTTAACTATAATATATCCCATTGTTTGACATAGCAGAGTTTGAGATAATGAGAGTCATCAGTATATATGAACTGTTATTTGAAATATAGCCAAACCTGTCTTAAGCAGCCAGTCAAGGGAAGGAGCAAAGTTGCCTTTTAAGACAGGTTGTTGCTTAATACATGTGAATTTGCACCAAAAGCATAAATATGGAATATAGCAAATGTGGCTTATTAAAACAAGTGGTTGCTTGATAGAGGTGACCGCTTACACAAGTTGGACTGTAGTTTATAATGAAATATACTTTTGAAAAGAAATAAAATATTAATCCTATTTTCTCCAAAATCTTTATGTGAGATATTTTGCCAGTTACTTGCGGAATGACAGCGGTTCTACTCAGATTTAATCCATCTGAAGTCTTCCTCCACGAATATGCCATATATAACCAGAAATGTAATGGAAACTCCATTTGAAAAAAAAAAATAAAATCAAAGATTTATTTTGCAGCCAAAAGGATGTGGTCTGCTATATTGCGCCACATTCTAAAATTCTATAATTGGTTATAGAAAAGTAACTAGTGGTGTTGCAGAAAATCACATTGATACATGTACCTTCCAAATGACATGGCTACGTTCATTCGGATCATTTTGTAAGCATAAGTAGGTTGTCTCTTTTACAATAAAGATTTAATTTTTAGATATCTCTAAACAGACAAACAAACCCCAAGAAGAAGCTCCTGGTACCCTGTACATAAATAGATGGTATCTTCATAACAATGGTTTTATTTTGTAGGTGTATCTAAACAGACAACCAAACCCAAGGAAGAAGCTCCTGGTACCCTGTACATTAGACAAACCCAATCCTAAATGTTATGTTTGTGCTCCCATGCCAGAAGTTACAGTTGTTCTCAATACACAGAAAACTACAATTAAATGTCTTGAGGACAAGGTGAGTAAAAATGTTTTGGATTATTTATTTGGTGAATATCCAGTGTAATCTATTAACTGAAGAGATGACTGGTTTTGACCTAAGGTCATGATCATTAGCGATGACTGGTTACGACCTAAGGTCATGATCATTAGCAATGACTGGTTACGACCTAAGGTCATGATCATTAGCAATGACTGGTTACGACCTAAGGTCATGATCATTAAAGATGACTGGTTATGACCTAAGGTCATGATCATTAGCGATGACTGGTTACGACCTAAGGTCATGATCATTAAAGATGACTGGTTATGACTTAAGGTCATGATCAGTAGAGATGACTGGTTACGACCTAAGGTCATGATCATTAGAGACGACCGGTTACGACCTAAGTTCATGATCATTAGAGACGACCGGTTACGACCTAAGGTCATGATCATTAGAGATGACCGGTTACGACCTAAGGTCATGATCATTAGAGATGACCGGTTACGACCTAAGGTCATGATCATTAGAGATGACCGGTTACGACCTAAGGTCATGATAAGTAGAGATGACCGTTTACGACCTAAGGTCATGATCAGTAGAGATGACTGGTTACGACCTTAGGTCATGATCATTAGAGATGACTGGTTACGACCTAAGGTCATGATCATTAAAGATGACTGGTTACGACCTAAGGTCATGATCATTAGAGATGACCAGTTACGACCTAATGTCATGATCATTAGAGATGACCAGTTATGACCTAAGGTCATGATCATTAGAGATTACTGGTTAGGCCTAAAAAAATAAATGTTGTGTTTACGGTTTCCCGACTGACCCATAGTAAAAGGTCCCGACCGTATATTTTTTTTTTCCAAAAAAAAAAAAAATTTTAAAAATTTCGCCGACTGTCGTGTTAGGGATGGTTCAGGTGCTCCAAGTATCGGGCGAAAACCAATATATAAAACTGTATACCAAAGACGAAACTTTTAGAAAAGTGCGACTTGAAATTCGAAGCACAACTGTGCCTGAAGACCAAAAGTAAACAATCTGAAAAACTGTGAAAAAGAAAAGACACAAATTCATTTCTGAAATGTTTACAGTATTTATTCTTTCTACATTTCAACGCAATTACAATTATTAAATCATTTGCAAGCTAGACATTGAATGTTCCTCGGCAATAAGTTATAACACGAGGAAATTCTTGTTGAATCTCCAAGGAATCTATTCATCGCGAATCGTTCGCCATTTTTTGTATAAGGTATCGAGGCGCGCATTCGCAATTTTCTAATCTTAGTTTAAACATCGGAATATTTGCCTTGTTTTTTTTATTGGACGGGAAAATCGCGGGATCAAAGCGAATATTTATCTACATAAGCACTTGTTAAGTCTTATTAGGAAGTTAGAATGCTAGGTGTAAAAAAAAAAGGTTTCCCTCATTGCTTTCAAAAAAGGTTCACATATATGAACATACCGCCGGCAAAAAGGTTATTCAGCCAATCAACTATTCATTCACCGTGGAACGGATCTTTTTTCTGTTCCACCCTGCACCTGAGGAAGGCCATAAAGGAAGCGTTTTTACATGTGAAATGAACACAAACTTTGAAATTCAGGATTATGTCCAAGTGTCAAAATTGGTTGGTAGTTTTGAAATATTTTCACAGATATATTAAATATATAAAATGAAATTCCTTTTATATGTTTAATGATACTTTTTTTAACAGATTCTGTTGAATACCCAATCTAACCTATTGCAATATGGTGCACATGGTGCAGAACAAATGAGAATATATTGAAAGTGGAAAGGAAAACATTCAAACTACAAAAGCAGACAAACAACAAAAGTATACAATAATTATGTTGTCATCAAATGCTTTTGAAAAAGGTGTCATTACTTCGCATTCAAAATTGAGTAACTGCGAGAGAAAATGAAAAATAAAACAACCAAAAAACACCGACCCTTTGATTTTGCATCTAAAAAAATCAGCCCAAAAAAAAAAATAGTCCTATCTACCGACCCAATTTTTTTTTTAGCATGAAACCTTAAACACAACATTTATTTTTTTAGGCCTTAAGACCTAAGAGAGACCTTAAAACAAAACCTTTTTGGTCGAACTGATTTTAATCAGTGTATTATTGAGAGCATTTTACAAGTAATTGTAAAAGGTTTTTTCTCAGCATCTAATTTCAACAAATATAAGATAAAATCACCACTTTAAATGGTTAATTTTGTAAAGAAATCGTAGAATTTGTTTGAATAAAAAAATATGAAAATTCTCAGAAGTCACTCACCTTGAGAAACACGGTCTAAAAGTGGGGCCTTCAAAAGTCGGATCCTAAAAGTCGGCGCATAGGTTACTGCAGTCCTGTTTGTTAGGGATGTTTTAAGACTTACTATTAATTTCTACTTAAAGTCATCTTTTCTCTATTAAAGAAAAGATTGAGAAAGTGGTAAAAAAGTGCAACCATTGGAAAAGTACACTTGTAGCTAGATTACTGTTTGTTGTTTAGTGCTATTATTTTGGCAAAAAGATACTAATAATAGAAACTGAACTGACATTTGGAGAAATACATAATTCATAATTTTTAACCAGCAATTACATTTAGCCTTTGTGTTTATATTGCAGATTTTAAAGACTGGACTCGGTATGGTTGCCCCTGATGTAGTGATAGATGGAACAGGTATTACTCAATTTCTGTTCATTCTATTAAAATTCTGTACAATGAGTCAATGTTAAATGTTACCTTCAATATTCTTGACTGGTATGATAAATATTTAATGTGTTTTTTAAGTCTGCTTTATTCAAACTAAATATAAACGAGGTAGGTGATGAACAACACGTATATGATAAGAGTGATGGCTTTGTAACAGTAAACCTGTGTATTAATTTACATCAGTATGATGAACATAATAATAAACTGCAGTTGCTTAACCTTTTACTTCATATAGACGCCTTTGGACACCTCTAATATAGACGCCTTTGGACACCTCTAATATAGATGCCTTTGGACACCTCTAATATAGAGGTCTTTGGACACCTCTAAAAATAGACGCCTTTGGACACCTCTAATACAGACGCCTTTGGACACCTCCAATATAAAAGCCTTTGGACACCTCCAATATAGACGCCTTTGGACACCTCCAATATAGATCCCTTTGGACACATCTAATTTAGAGGCCTTTGGACACATCTAATATAGACGCCTTTGGACACCTCTAATATAGACGCCTTTGGACACCTCTAATATAGACGCCATTGGACACCTCTAATATAGACGCCTTTTGACACATCTAATATAGACGCCTTTGGACACCTCTAATATAGACGCCTTTGGACACCTCTAATATAGACACCTTTGGACACCCCTAATAGATAGATGGCTTTGAATTATTGGGTGAATTATGTTTATATTAACTGACAGAGTGAAAAACAGTGCAGGAAGTGTTCAGATTGCTCGTGATGAGCAATCTGAACTCTTCCTGCACTATTTTCAAAGGCCTTCTGTGATTGATGCGGGAAAACGCATATATATGAAGTAAAGGGTTAAAGAAATGACAGCTAGAACAGGCTTGGATTCTCCTGGTAAGTTGACTTGATGCAGGCTGTCACTGGAACAAGTCGTCATGAGCAATCTGAACTCTTCCTGCACTGTTTTTAAAGGCCTTTTGTGATTGGTGCAGGAAAATGCGTATATATGAAGTAAAGGGTTAAAGAAGTGACAGCTAGAACAGGCTTGGATTCTCCTGGTCAGTTGATTTGATGCAGGCTGTCACTCGATCAAGGCGTCACAAGCAATATGAACTCTTCCTGCACTGTTTTCAAAAGCCTTCTGTGATTGGTGCGGGAAAACACGTATATATGAAGTAAAGGGTTAAAGAAATGACAGCTAGAGCAGGCTTGGGTTCTCCTGGTCAGTTGACTTGATGCAGGCTGTCACTGGAACAAGTCGTCATGAGCAATCTGAACTCTTCCTGCACTGTTTTCAAAGGCCTTCTGTGATTGGTGCGGGAAAACGCGTATATATGAAGTAAAGGATTAAAGAAGTGACAGCTAGAGCAGGCTTGGGTTCTCCTGGTCAGTTGACTTGATGTAGGCTGTCACTTCAACAAGTCGATATTCCATGCAGTGATCATTATTGTCAACCCTGCCAGTTTCCTTAGACAAGTGAACAGTCTAAGTAAATGCTACTTTGTATTTACTTGGACTACCAGCACCACATGGCCAGTGGGCAGACCGACAGTCACTCTCTTGTCATGTCAATGGGCATAGTGAGCTTACTCTACAACATGTACTGGTACCTGGCTTTAATGTTTGTATTTATTGCAGGAACCATAATTATATCGAGTGAAGAAGGAGAAACGGAAGGTATGTATATGGTTTGCATACTTTCAGTGCATATCTTGATTAAGTTTAATGGAATTATTGAAAATTAGCTGTTGTAAAAATAATTATTGTTCAGTTTAAACAATATTTTATTTACAATATACATGGTAGTCATACATTCAATATACACATTAAATATTAAAGTGGAAAGGATTCAGGTGAAAGTTATAATAGTTTATATGTATCTGTTCCCTAAATTATTGTTTGGTGTGGATGGCCAAAGGGGTTTTGGATTTATAAATACAATTTTAGTGGCATATTTTGAAATAGTATGTCCAGAGATCAACCTTTTAAGTGGTGATAAAAAAAATGTTTTACTTTTGAAAATGTGTTAAGTAAAACAAATTTTACAAAAAAAAAATGCTTTGAAATGAGGGAAAATCAAGAGAAATTCAGTTTTGCCATTTTTAAAGAGAAAAACATTAAGATATTTTGCAATAGCTTCTTAATATAAGTACTTGACACATAATTTTATTTTTTGTGATTAAATATTTTATTTCATAAAGTTATTCACATAATTTTATACCACTAAAACACTGTTCAGTTGATACTTATGTTTTGTTTTTTCTTTCAAAAATTGTTTATACAAAATAAAAAAAAACTGAATATGTCCAATTTATAAGCAATGAGAAATTGGCTTTTAACAACTTTCAAATCTGAAAGGCAGCCTTGTTCTAATGTGATAATCACATATATTTGGCTGTAAGAATATTCTTTTTAATGTGCAAGTTGAATTCATTTAGAAAGGTTGAGTGGTCTAAGTACTATTTCAAGATCCCCTTCCTCTCATTGCTGAGGTCATAGGAAACATTGTGTGAGAAAGTTTGCAAATTACTTGCGGAAAGACTGGTTTTATTCAGATTCTGAGGTCTTCCTCCACCAGTAAGATTGGATGTGCCAAATGTAACCTGAAATATGCTGAAAATGACATTCAGCGTCATTAAAAAAACATCAAGTGTAAAATTTCATGACATAAATTAAAAAAAACCTGAGTTAATTTCATTGAGAGTTATTGCCCTTGCTCTTTAAGTAAAATTGGTGTATTTTTCTTTTCTTTTTCTTTCTTTTGCCATACTCACTTATTGCCATGCTATATTGAAAAATAGATTTCCTGACATGGCCTACAAACCCAGGTAACACACACCCAGGTTAGACTTAAATAGATTTCCTGACATGGCCTACACACCCAGGTTAGACTAAAATAGATTTCCTGACATGGCCTACACACCCAGGTTAGACTTAAATAGATTTCCTGACATGGCCTACACACCCAGGTTAGACTTAAATAGATTTCCTGACATGGCCTACACACCCAGGTTAGACTTAAATAGATTTCCTGACATGGCCTACACACCCAGGTTAGACTTAAATAGATTTCCTGACATGGCCTACACACCAAGGTTAGACTAAAATAGATTTCCTGACATGGCCTACACACACAGGTTAGACTTGAATAGATTTCCTGACATGGCCTACACACCCAGGTTAGACTAAAATAGATTTCCTGACATGGCCTACACCCCCAGGTTAGACTTAAATAGATTTCCTGACATGGCCTATACACCCAGGTTAGACTTAAATAGATTTCCTGACATGGCCTACACACCAAGGTTAGACTAAAATAGATTTCCTGACATGGCCTACACACACAGGTTAGACTTGAATAGATTTCCTGACATGGCCTACACACCCAGGTTAGACTAAAATAGATTTCCTGACATGGCCTACACACCCAGGTTAGACTTAAATAGATTTCCTGACATGGCCTACACACCCAGGTTAGACTTGAATAGATTTCCTGACATGGCCTACACACCCAGGTTAGACTTAAATAGATTTCCTGACATGGCCTACACACCCAGGTTAGACTTGAATAGATTTCCTGACATGGCTTACACACCCAGGTTAGACTAAAATAGATTTCCTGACATGGCCTACACACTCCGGTTAGACTTAAATAGATTTCCTGACATGGCCTACACACCCAGGTTAGACTTAAATAGATTTCCTGACTTGGCCTACACACCCAGGTTAGACTTAAATAGATTTCCTGACATGGCCTACACACCCAGGTTAGACTAAAATAGATTTCCTGACATGGCCTACACACCCAGGGTAGACTTGAATAGATTTCCTGACATGGCTTACACCCAGGTTAGACTAAAATAAATTTCCTGACATGACCTACACACCCAGGTTAGACTTGAATAGATTTCCTGACATGGCCTACACACACAGGCTAGGCTTGAATAGATTTCCTGACATGGCCTACACACCCAGGTTAGACTAAAATAGATTTCCTGACATGGCCTACACACCCAGGTTAGACTAAAATAGATTTCCTGACATGGCCTACACACCCAGGTTAGACTAAAATAGATTTCCTGACATGGCCTACACACCCAGGTTAGACTAAAATAGATTTCCTGACATGGCCTACACACCCAGGTTAGACTAAAATAGATTTCCTGACATGGCATACACACCCAGGTTAGACTAAAATAGATTTCCTGACATGGCCTACACACCCAGGTTAGACTAAAATAGATTTCCTGACATGGCCTACACACCCAGGTTAGACTAAAATAGATTTCCTGACATGGCCTACACACCCAGGTTAGACTAAAATAGATTTCCTGACATGGCCTACACACCCAGGTTAGACTAAAATAGATTTCCTGACATGGCCTACACACCCAGGTTAGACTAAAATAGATTTCCTGACATGGCCTACACACCCAGGTTAGACTAAAATAGATTTCCTGACATGGCCTACACACCCAGGTTAGACTAAAATAGATTTCCTGACATGGCATACACACCCAGGTTAGACTAAAATAGATTTCCTGACATGGCCTACACACCCAGGTTAGACTAAAATAGATTTCCTGACATGGCCTACACACCCAGGTTAGACTAAAATAGATTTCCTGACATGGCCTACACACCCAGGTTAGACTAAAATAGATTTCCTGACATGGCCTACACACCCAGGTTAGACTTAAATAGATTTCCTGACATGGCATACACACCCAGGTTAGACTAAAATAGATTTCCTGACATGGCCTACACACCCAGGTTAGACTAAAATAGATTTCCTGACATGGCCTACACACCCAGGTTAGACTAAAATAGATTTCCAGCTTAAAAATATGACATATTTTGTAAGGTGTCAAATAAATGGAGTGATTTATTTCATTTTATTGCAAGTTGATCCATCACATGGATTACATTTATCTGTATTTAGTTTATATTAGAAATGATCTGAATTACAAAGGTCATCAAGCAGTTTGTGTGTGATATTTATTTTTAGAATAATTATACCACTCCAATTGAAATTACTGTTTTTTTGTAATATTTTGGTGGAATTGAAGTTAAATAACATTAAATTTGTCATAAATAATAATGAGATTTATATTCATTTTATCTGCATCTAAGAAGATAAGTTGTAAAACATAGTTGTAGGTGAATGGTACATCTTGTATTGGTGTTAATATCTCCAGTATTTATTTGTTGTGGTTTTGTAATGTCATCAACTGGATACTGACTGATTGATGTATTGCCCGTGCAACACATTACTTTACACATTTAGTAAAGATGCTTTATTTAATGTATTGCAATTTTTTTTTAATAAACTTCTTGCAAAGTTTATAGGTTTTCAGAAGATTGACTTGAAACTTGGCCTACATGATGATCATCAAGTGTAGATGTGTGTCACACATATCTTGGCACGCTGTCTTAATTGTTGCACTTTCACATAGTAACTTTGCTGAATATACCGTATTGCAATTCTTGCGAAGTGAACTACAAATTTTGTGACACCGACTTGTTAATGCGGGGGTATTAATCACCTTCAGTGATGGGTCCAGTTTGTTTTTGTCTAGATAATAATAATAGTTCAAGAACGTACAAGGTGATATAAAGAGTTGTTACATAACAGTATTTCAGTTCAAAGATCTAAATGGATTTTTATTTAATTTGGATGCTTTTGGGCATTGCATGCCTTCTTCCTTCTGTTGGGACTTGTTATTTTTTATTTCAGAAAATAATGACAAATTCCTCAGTGACTTTGGTATCAGCAAAAGAACCATATTGAAGTGTGACGACTTCCTGCAGAACTACAATCTTAATGTGATAGTTGTGCATAAGTAAGTGATAGTTGTGCATAAGTAAGTGATATGTGATAGTTGTGCATAAGTATGTGATAGTTGTGCATAAGTAAGTGATATGTGATAGTTGTGCATTAGTTAGTGATATGTTATAGTTGTGCATAAGTAAGTGATAGTTGTGCATAAGTATGTGATAGTTGTGCATAAGTAAGTGACATGTGATAGTTGTGCATAAGTAAGTGATTTGTGATAGTTGTGCATTAGTAAGTGATATGTGATAGTTGTGCATAAGTATGTGATAGTTGTGCATAAGTATGTGATAGTTGTGCATAAGTAAGTGATATGTGATAGTTGTGCATTAGTTAGTGATATGTGATAGTTGTGCATAAGTGATAGTTGTGCATAAGTATGTGATAGTTGTGCATAAGTAAGTGATATGTGATAGTTGTGCATAAATAAGTGATATGTGATAGTTGTGCATAAGTGTGTGATAGTTGTGCATAGTATGTGATAGTTGTGCATTAGTTAGTGATATGTGATAGTTGTGCATAAGTAAGTGATAGTTGTGCATAAGTATGTGATAGTTGTGCATAAGTAAGTGATATGTGATAGTTGTGCATAAGTATGTGATAGTTGTGCATAAGTAAGTGATATGTGATAATTGTGCATTAGTAAGTGATATGTGATAGTTGTGCATAAGTAAATAATATGTAATAGTTGTGCATAAGTAAGTGATATGTGATAGTTGTGCATAAGTAAGTGATTTGTGATAGTTGTGCATTAGTAAGTGATATGTGATAGTTGTGCATTAGTAAGTGATATGTGATAGTTTTGCATAAGTAAGTGATATGTGATAGTTGTACATAATTCAGTGATATGTGATAGTTTCATTTCATCTTTTATCATTTACCATAAGTATCAGGTAAAGCATCCCCTTTTTGAATGTTTGTGCTTACCCATGTGCAGTGTAGTGTTTGCTGACGTGTGACATGAATCTGCTGAAGGTCACTGAAGGAAAGTTGTAGATAAAACTTGTCAGGTCACCCAGTTCCTCAGTAAAGTAGTGGTAGCATAGTAGATTACTTCCTCAACTGTGTAGTACCATGGGACAGCTGACCAGGAAGAAAGGGATGAAAAAAATGGAGGCTCAAGCATAGCAAACCTTTCAACTTCTCCACAAGTAGTGTAACACACTTGCTGACTTGTGACACCATTCGGTTCAAGTTCACTGAAAGTAGGAATGCTGTACTCAGATATTCAACAGGTTCTGAGTACCCACAACTTAGTATTTGCAACGTAGATCACTTCCCCAACATTTGTGTGGTGACTTAATTTGTGTGAACACTTAGTGACCCTTTACCGTTCTTCAAATGGTGGGGGCACAAAATACAATGTGGTAGTCATATTTTTGTAAATTATTGTATAATAGTAACAGCTAAATCGTTTTTATGTCATTAGATAACCTTGGCGCTTGCTCCAACTAATATCACATGAGCCTGATGTTATAGTTGTTGCACCTGAAATTGACAATGTTTATGCTGAATTGCATGATCTTACCTTCCGGATACATGTATGATATGGGTAATTATCAGTTTACCATACAGGAATATGCTGCTGGCATCCGTTTCATCAGTCAATTTAATCCTTTACTTCATATAGATGCCTTTGGACACCTCTAATATAGAAGGCTCTTGAATTATTGGGTGAATTATGTTTATATTAACTGACAGAGTGAAAAACAGTACAGGAAGTGTTCAGATTGCTCGTTACAAGCAATCTGAACTCTTCCTGCACTGTTTTCAAAGGCCTTCTGTGATTGGTGTGGGAAAACGCTTATCTATGGAGTAAAGGGTTAAGTAAATACTTAAATACTTGAAAACTTAAATCCAAGAAAAGCAGCAGTATTATCAAAATTTTTAAATGGGTTCTAGTAAAAAATGTATATGGTTTCTTTGATATTGGTAATATAATAAACAAATAACCAGTCAAAATTGAGTTATGTTTCTAAGTATTTAAGTCAAATGTTGGTAAAACAGAAGCCTGGTCTCATAATGTTTTCTCTAATTGATATTGGCAGGGATAAACTAGAGGACGATCAAGAGTTTGTTATTGTTGGTGATGTCTCTGAGCTACAAGCCAAGGCTGAAGAAGAGAAACCTACAGAGCCAGCGGCCGGGCCAAGTAATAATGCAGCTGACGCCACAACTATAGGTCAGTTAGTTGTGAGAGAGAATTTTGGTTCTCACTGTTTGTTTGAATATTTAGCGTCATTTTTATGCGATTGAAGCCTAACAGATGGTCAGTTGACTTACAACTCTGGAAGGTTTACCCAGTAGTCAAAGACACTCTTCTTTGCTAGTAACAGATGTCTTTCCCACTTAAATCAGCAGTGAGAAATAAATGACAATAAGATGTACAATGTCATGTATCAATCATCACAGAGACTGTTGCCATGCAAGGATTCGAACTTGTGATCCCTGTTTGGCTAGACTTGCTACTTACTGGGCCAGGCAATCTTATTTATACTTACTTACTAATTACTAATATCTACCATATACATCATTCTGTAAATGAAGGTGATCTCACTTATATACTATATACACTATATACCTTATCTCACTGTAGATGGAGATGATCTCATTTATATACTATATACACTATATACCTTATCTCACTGTAAATGGAGATGATCTCATTTAAATACTATATACACTATAAATCTTATCTCACTGTAGATGGAGAAGATCTCATTTAGATACTTTATACACTATATACCTTATCTCACTGTAGATGGAGATGATCTCATTTATATACTATATACACTTTATACCTTATCTCACTGTAGATGGAGATGATCTCATTTAGATACTATATACACTATATACCTTATCTCACTGTAGAACGAGATGATCTCATTTAGATACTATATACACTATATACCTTATCTCACTGTAGATGGAGATGATCTCATTTAAATACTATATATACTATATACCTTATCTCACTGTAGATGGAGATGATCTCATTTATATACTATAACCTTATCTCACTGTAGATGGAGAAGATGATCTCATGTATATACTATATACACTATATACCTTATCTCACTGTAGATGGAGAAGACGATCTCATTTAGATACTATATACACTATATACCTTATCTCACTGTAAATGGAGATGATCTCATTTATATACTATATACACTATACCTTATCTCACTGTAGATTGAAAAGAGGATCTCATTTATATAATATATACACTATATACCTTATCTAACTGTAGATGGAGATGATCTCATTTATATACTATATACACTATACCTTACCTCACTGTAGATGGAGATGATCTCATTTATATACTATATACACTATACCTTACCTCACTGTAGATGGAGATGTTGATGTCATTTATATACAATATGCACTACATACCTTATCTCACTGTGGAAAGAGAAAATTATCTCATTTATAAACTATATACACTATATACCTTATCTCAATGTAGATGGAGAATATGATCTCATTTATATACTATATACACTATATACCTTATCTCACTGTAAATGGAGATGATCTCATTTATATACAATATACACTATACCTTATCTCACTGTAGATTGAGAAGATGATCTCATTTATATAATATATACACTATATACCTTATCTAACTGTAGATGGAGATGGTATCATTTATATACTATATACACTATACCTTACTTCACTGTAGATGGAGATGATCTCATTTATATACAATATACACTACATACCTTATCTCACTGTGGAAAGAGAAAATTATCTCATTTATAAACTATATACACTATATACCTTATCTCACTGTGGATGGAGAAGATGAATTCATTTATATACTATACACACTTCATACCTTATCTCAGTGTGGATGGAGAAGATGATCTCATTTATATACTATATACATTATCTTACTGTAGATGGAGATGATCTCATTTACATACAATATACACAACATACCTTATCTCACTGTGGAAAGAGAAAATTATCTCATTTATAAACTATATACACTATATACCTTATCTCACTGTGGATGGAGAAGATGAATTCATTTATATACTATACACACTTCATACCTTATCTCAGTGTGGATAGAGAAAATTACCTCATTTATATACTATATACACTATTTACCTTATCTCACTGTAGATGGAGATGATCTCATTTATATACAATATACACTAAATACCATTTCTCACTGTAGATGGAAAAAATTATCTCATTTATATACAATGTATACCTTATCTCACTGTATATGGAGATGATCTCATTTATATACTACATACACTATACCTTATCGCACTGTAGATGGAGAAGATGATCTCATTTATATACTATATACCTTATCTCACTGTGGATAGAGAAAATGATCTCTTTTATATACTATATACACTTTATACCTTATTTAACTGTTAATGATCTCATTTATTTACTACATACACTATATACCTTATCTCACTGTATATACTATATACACTATATACCTTATCTCACTGTTCATGATTTCGTTTATATACTACATACAATATATACTTCATGTCACTGTTGATGGAGATGATCTCATTTATATACTATATACACTATATATCTTATCTCACTGTATATGGAGATGATCATCTCATTTATATACTATATACCTTATCTCACTGTAGATGGAGATGATCTCATTTATATACTATATACACTTTACCTTATCTCACTGTAGATGAAGAAGATGATCTCATTTGTATACTATATACACTATACCTTATCTCACTGCAGATGGAGATGATCTCATTTATATTCTCTATACACACTATATACCTTATCTCACTGTAAATGGAGATGATCTCATTTATATACTATATACACACTAAATCTTATTTCACTGTAGATGAAGATGATCTCATTTATATATTATATACACTTTACCTTATCTCACTGTAGATGGAGAAGATGATCTCATTTGTATACTATATACACAATAAACCTTATCTCACTGTAGATGGAGAAGATGATTACATTTATATACTATATACACACTAAATCTTATCTCACTGTAGATGAAGAAGATGATATCATTTATATACTATATACCTTATCTCACTGTAGATGGAGATGATCTCATTTATATACTATATACACTTTACCTTATCTCACTGTAGATGAAGAAGATGATCTCATTTGTATACTATATACACTATACCTTATCTCACTGCAGATGGAGATGATCTCATTTATATTCTCTATACACACTATATACCTTATCTCACTGTAAATGGAGATGATCTCATTTATATACTATATACACACTAAATCTTATTTCACCGTAGATGGAGAATACAATCTCATTTATATACAATATACACTACATATCTTATCTCAATATATAGATGGAAAAAATGATCTCATTTAAATGCTATATAAACTATTCACCTTATCTCACTGTAGATGGAGAAGATGATCTCATTTATATACTATGTACACTGTGTACGGTATCTCAATGTAGATGGAGATGATCTCATTTATATACTATATACACTGACTATATACCTTATCTCACTGTAGATGGAGTATACAATCTCATTTATATACAATTTACACTACATACCTTATCTCACTATATAGATGGAATAAATGATTTCATTTTAATACTATATACACTATTCACCTTATCTCACTGTAGATACAGAAGATGGTCTCATTTGTATACTATGTACACTATGTACCTTATCTCACTGTAGATGTATAAGATGATCACATTTATACACTGCATACCTAATCTCACTGTAGATAGAGAAGACGATCTCATTGATATATTATATATATTATATACCTAATCTCACTGTAGATAGAGAAGATGATCTCATTTATATACTATATGCCTTATCTCACCGTAAATGGAGATGATCTCATTTATATACATTATACAATATACCTTATCTCACTGTGGATGGAGAAGATGATCTCATTTATATATTATATACACTATATACCTTAACTCACTGTAGATGGTGATAATCTCATTTATATACTATAAACACTATATACCTTATCTCACTGTGGATTGAGAAGATGATCTCATTTATAAACTATATACCTTATCTCACTGTAGATGAAGAAGATGATCTCATGGTAGTGGAGGAGGAAGAAGGAATTCTGTCATCAAAGAAGAGAAAATTGGAGGAGGAAGATGGCGTAGAGGGTACACCAACGGCAAAGAAGAAACGTGTGTCAGCTGAACCGTCAGGATCACAGAATAATGAAGATGACGTTATTGTGTTATGAAGGACGTATGATCATAAATTGAACATGCAGAAAAATGCTGTAGTATATAAACAATGGGATCAAATATTAACAATTCTCTTGGAGTATAATTATACATTTTTTAATATGAAAGAATACGCTTGGGTCCTGTTATAATGCAGATCTTGGGGTCCACAAAATGAAAGCGCGCTATACGCGGACCACGTTATAGAGATAATTACCTTGAAAAAGTTGGTTATTCATATGTGAATGGTATTGTTTGCATTGTAATGTGATATAAAGCATATTTGGTTACAACTTATGCACTAAGATACATGTATGTACATAATTAATAAAAAACAAAATAAACAAAATCGTTTTCATGTTTTGATAAAACTAAAATTGGCAGCTTATGATCAAGCAACCAAGCACGAATTTTTATATAGACACTTTTTAACATCCGGGTTGCCAAAAAAGACGGTGTCTATATAAAAACTTGCGCTTTGTTTCTTGATCACATGTTCATTTGATAATAACAAAGTTTGCAAATGGCTCCCGTGTTTGACGCGTCCCGCATTTATTGAATCATTCTGATTATTACAAACTGTTAATACTCAATGCTGGCACATGAATCAATCACTGAAACTATCCTTTAAACGCCCATGAAGTAAAGGTTATAACAGATATGCCACCCCCCCCCCCCCCCCCCGGCATAAAAATGAGCCAAGCACAGGCATAAATCGTGTTATAACGGAATACACATTATATCAGTGGACCGGGTTATAACGAGAGCGCAGTGTATTGCAAATTTCTTAATGTATAATTGGTAGAATCTCAAAAAATAAAATAATTTGAAGATAGAGAATAAGTAAAACAGATGAGTTTTTTATGATGTTTATTTCAAGTATACACGCAGACATTTGTGTGAGGCAATAAAATAAAACGTTTCTGGTCAACTAACATTTCTTTCAGGGATTTTAAAGGCTCATTAGACTTCAGAAACGGTCGTTTTTAGTTTTTACTTCAGTCAGTTTTATTCTTCTAGACAGTAGAATACATGTTAATTTGATCACTGAGAGACTTTGGAAATGAAAAAATAAATATAAAGCACATTATTAGTACATAATTAAGAATGGGTTTTGTTTACAAATGTTCGTCTCTTTCCGATAAATACCTTCATAAATGTCTTAACCCTTTACTCCATAGATATGCATTTTCTCGCACCTATCACAGAAGGTCTTAGAAAACAGTGCAAGAAGAGTTCAGATTGCTCGTAACGAGCAATCTCAACACTTCCTGCACTGTTTTCCACTCTGTCAGTTAATATAAACATAATTCACCAAATAATTCAAAAGCCCTCTATATTAGAGGTGTCCAAAGGTGTATATATGAAGTAAAGGGTTAAAAAATAGAATAATTTTCAAATTGGATAAAAAGTCTCTCATTATCATTAATAAATAAAATCCGAGTGGTTTAACACATCAAATCCACCAAAACATGACAAAATCAATGTTTCAATCAGAGTGGTAAACTTGTAACGGAATCCCCATTCCAAAAATAGACAGCACTTAAATACTGCTACACATCGTCACATCGTCATTTGTCATTCGTACTTCTTTTAAGATGAAATAAATTTTACAACACGTGAACCTGTATGACAGATCAATTTGAAATCAAAATGAAATCACTCAACTCATTTAATACGCCACAAAATATGCTGCAGTTTTAAGCGGGAAGTCTATTTTAGTCTATATAGTTTTATTGCAGACATCAAAATATTTTTTTTAAAAATAGAAAACCCATTAACGATACATAATATTAGTGAAGCCATAATTTTTCTTATCTTGTTAATAATTATCAACGGTCTTAATCCGCACACTACAACTGCAGTATTAATTTATGTACTTCCGAACAATGGCAGAGGTACAGTCGGAAAGCATCTGAGTCATTACGGAATTACAAAAGTTAAAAGCTCGTTCCGCTCGTCTAAGAAATACACATTTCGTTTTTTTATTTTCTCGCTTTTTTAAAAACAATCACTAAGGGGTCTACAGGAATAGTTTTAGCAATACTTTAAACATATTTAATTATAATCATTTTTGTTATTATCAAGATGTGTGCATTTCGGAAGTTTAATGAGGCTTTAATCAGAGTTTTTGTCTCATTACGTTGTTGTTGTTTTTGTAATTTTGTAAAAAAAGTGCATGCATTACATACATTTTGAATAGAAAGTTCTTATGTTTTGTGTGTAGTGATTTCCCTTTGTTTTAAACATTATATTAGTTATTTAATGGCGGTCAGTGCAACTACAAGTAGTCATCGTCCCTGGGATCTGCTAGGTAGTTGACCAGTATCAGACACACCCTATCTTTGCAAATTAATTACTGACTACTTCCCCACATATTCTTAGATTCTTATGGCTTAAGAGCAAAGTTCATGGACATCACAGAGATGGGTCTGGAAGGGATTCAACCCCGTAACCCCTTCATTGACAGTCAGTTGCATTACCAACTTGATTAACCTGGCCCAGCTTCGAATATCAAATATGTTTAAAGGGGATATTTAATGCTCATGAGAGTATATTTTTAAAACAAACAAAAATCAAAAAAAAAATCAATGCAGAACTGCTAATATTTTTTATATCTGATTATGTTTATTTTTATATAAAATACTGGTACTTCATGTATAGTAAAAAAGCAGAACTCACTCAACGCAAATATCTTCGTATTTATTACTGTTAAATAAGGCTTAAATACACTTTTGATTAAAACTATTCTTGTATTACAATAAATCATGTTTTTAATTATTCTTCACTTTCATGTCTCCATGCAGTCGACAAAATGAGGGTCATGTAATTGTCCCCTATCAGTTCATAAATTGTTTTCAGCCAATAGCTATTGCTCTCTTAAATTTATTGCATTGACATTCTCCTTAAAACAAATGAAAGCTTCAGATTCCTTTCCAGTTTTCAGGTCAAAAGTGCCAAGTTCATCGTTAAAATAGATAAAAAGGTTTCTAGTCAATTACTTGTTCCCCACAATTTATTCGTTATAATTTGATACATACAAATATATTATATGGGTAGAATCCTTATAATAAAAAAAAATTTGGATTAAAATATAAACATGAATCATATATGATAAGAGAATTTATCGGTATTTATTTAAAGTGGGTAAAACACATTTAGTTAGAACTAATCTTCAGTGTGGCCCTTTATGAATTATAACCAGCAGGGACACGCATAATATCCCATGGACACATTTCTAGTCTTGTACATCATCATTACCATAGTCGTCATAAATGAAACATTAAATTATTTTTTGACTACGCATCAGGGGTAACATAATTTTTTATATTTCATCATTTTTTTCTATTTATAACATAATATTTTGTGAAAAATTGTAAATCAAGCTATATTGATATAGCAATTCATAACTCATCTTCACTATTTTGATTGTTTTATATGATATGTCAGTAATATATAAAAATCTGTGTAATTCATGAAAATGCATAAAATATACCGGTATGTTATATGCATTGCAAAGTAGGATATATATATATATATACACGTATATATATATTGCATATTGTGAAATTTGTTATAAGCATTGCTTTATGTGAACATATGTACAAATATACTTGTATGTGTCAAACAATGTTTGAATAGAAGGAACATTCCTCAATGGAACATATGTATCCGTGACGTGTCTTGGTTGTATGAGTAAAAGTATCAAATTGTCGTGTATTCCATGCACTTTTCATATTGTCAATAAATGTATGAGCGGCGTACATGTATATCATATGAATCATTATATGGGTAAATGAATAAACTTGAAAGTGAATTTATCATGTCTTTATTACAACTATAATATTATATTGTGCATTTTGGCAGTCGGATTGGTTTTTTGTTATGGTGCACCATATTACATGTTGTTAATAAACATGTTTATAGCAATTTGTTTTTTTTACGTCTTCACTAGTTTGTACCACACCGTGATTTTTCTTTTAATTATACCCCAATTTAAGTTTTTTTATAACTGCCCACTTGCTGAATGTCAGACGCTACTTTACAGGTAAGCAAATTGGTGAGGGGTATGTCTGGAGCTGTTTTAACTAGAAAATCAAAGTCGCTATTCTGATAATGTGGAATTTTTAATTATTTAAGGTTTTATTAGGTCACCTGAGACTTTGTCTCAAGGGACCTTTTGTGATCACATTTTGTCTGTCGTCATGCGCCTTGCATCTGTAAATAACTGACATTTTGACATCTCAAAAACTATCAGCTTATTTGTAATAAAATGTTTTATGTGGCTTTGATACTTAAGGGTGAATCAAAATTGTGAATTGCATAGTCCCCGACTCCCCTGGGGCTTTGCGGGCTGGACCAAAACATTTAAATTCAATGTAAACTTCTTACTATAGGAAGCACTTGGAAACAAATGGTGAGCATAATTATGGACGCCAGGCCTTCTAAAATTGCCGGTTTTTCGGTTTTTGGACCGATTTCTGAAGTTCAAAACTGATTTTTATTTCAAAGTTTAATAAAAAATCGGTCAAGATATTTTCAAAGTTTAATAAAAAATTGGTCCATATATTTTCTATTGGTCGTATAAAATCTCATAAAGTGCTCTTTCCATGCCATACTGACCTGTGAAATATGCCTTGCCGCAATATCATTTGATCCGTTTTGTCACCTGCTGTGACGCATATGGGTTCTTTATAGAAATTTTGAATTGTATGTCCCTGGGTCTCGTGGTTTGGCCCTGGGGGGTCAGGCCTGAAAACAATTTAGTGCATCTGTAAACTATTTACATTTTCGACTTCTTTTTAAAAACTGTAAGCTCAATTGTAATGAAATGTTTTATACAGCTTTGGTACCTAAGGGTGAATCAAAATTATGAATTGCATGGTCCACCCACACCCTGGGGCCTTAGGGCTGGGCCAAAACAGTCAAATTCAATGTAAACTTTAAAAATCTTCTTACTATCGAAAGAACAAAATGGTGACCATGATTATGAACGCATATACAATGTAGGTCCTTTTTGGAATTGTGAATTGCATATCCTTTGGTCTCACTGTTTGGCTCTGGGTGAAGGGCCTGATAACAATTAGTGTATCCGTAAACAATTTACATTTTTTACTTCTTCTCAATAAGCATTGTAATGAAATGTTGTATGCAGCTTTGGTATTTAAAGGTGAATCAAAATTGTGAGTCCCCCTGGGGCTTTGGGGGTGGTGGGCAAAACAGTCGAATTCAAGGTAAATTTAAAAAATCTCTTCCTATCGGAAGTAATGGGAAACAAATAATGAGCATGATTATGTAGGCATATGGGTCCTTAATGAAAATTGTGAATTGCATGTCCCTGGGTCTCACGGTTTGGCCCTCTAGGTGGGGCTTAAAAATTAAAAGTTAACTTTAAAAATCTTATTATTATAGGAAGCACTCAGAAACCATTTGTGAGCATGATTATTGACTCCTTAGGTCCTTTATAAAATTTGTGAATTTCATACCCCAGGGTCTTATGGTTTGGCCCTCGGGCTGGGGCCTACTTTACTAAATCTTTATAAAATAAATTTACAAAAAGCCGTTATATTTTTATAGCTGAATAGACTTATGTGAATGTTTTTTTGGTGTGATTTGTTCTTGCTGACATGACGGTTAATACTTATATGAATTTCATGGTCTCCACACCCATGAGGTCTTAGGGGCAAGGCCAAAACAGTCGAATTCAATGTAAATTTTAAAAATCCTCTTTTTATTATAGGAAGCACTCAGAAACAAATTGTGAGCATGATTATTGACATCTATTAGTCTTTTATAATATCTGAACTTTATGTCCCGGGGTCTCACGGTTTGGCCCTGGGGATGGGGCCTACTTTAATAATTTGCTACAGGTAAGGCAGGCATAGGTACTAAATCACGCACGTGAATATATTAGACTAATATAACTGTTTGTATTATCTATACCGTTCATTGATTGAATTGCCCAATTGACCTGACGCGAGAACGACTGGCTCGGCCCACTGGTCACGTGGTGATGTTTACTAAGTAAATACAATGCAGTGTTTCCTTTCACATTGTCAGTTTGTCTAAGGAAAATGACGGTTCCCTGATTAGATTAATGACTTGTTTGATTGGCAGCCCGTGTCAGGTAAATTATCAACACACTATATACATCGAGCGTTAACCTTCATATATTCAATATTTCTCGACAAAATGGTCAGTTCAAAGCGTGAGGTTAAACAAAAACTCAAACTGACGGACACCTTCAAGATACATGTACTTTAGTAGATTTAAAACAGATAAATACATATACGTGTAATGTTCAGTATAGTGTATAGCCCTTTACTCCATAGATACGCGTTTCCCCGCACCAATCACAGAAGGCCTTTAAAACAGTGCAGGGCGAGTTCAGATTGTTCGTGACGAGCAATCTGAACACTTCCTGCACTGTTTTCTACTCTGGCAGTTAATATAAACATAGTTCACCCATTACTGATACGTGGTGAATTAATGCTTTCAATATTAGAGGTGTCCAAAGGTGTCTTTATGAAGTAAAGGGATAGAGCACAAGCCAAGTCGTTAGCTACAGTCCGTATGTAATAGATACGTGTATAGGACCTCTTTATTCGGGACTATTTGGCACTTCAGAACTATACACGTCCTCCCCATTTGAGGTCTTTCCATTTGCCGAATTACAAAGGTACGTTATTTACATATATTTTTATTAGATTCCCACACCCACACTAAAACTTAAAATTCTGGTCAAAAAAAAGAAAGAAACACAAATATGAAATTGATGTGTTTCTTTAAATTGTACACAGTTGAATGAGAATGAAATTGAGTTTCAGTGTAACTGATAAAACTGTTATGACGACAATGCAAGTGGTTGATTAACCTGCTTGTGCGATCATCCATAATGCATGCATCATTAAATGCATCATAAAAACGCCTTTTTTCCTTATACTGTAGTTTTATGGATTTTTTTCTTTACTAAGAGAACTGTTTCACGTTCAGACTGAATCAGGATTTTACTTAAAGGGACACACGGCAATTTTTATAAAAAAATGAATGGGGTTAACACGATTTTCAACACATTTCAGGTTATATATGTCGTATTCAGTTTTATTGGTGGAGGAAGACCCGAGTATGAATCCGAGTCCTTCCGTTATTTCTGATAAATATATACTATATCTACATTCTATTAATATGAAATTAGAACTCACCAATAAGTATGCAGAAACTTAATTTCGCTGCTACTCTCATTTCGACAGGGGCACTACTCTTGTAATTGTTTGCAAGGCATCATATTTCACATATTTGTGGTAATATATGACAAAAGATATTTTTAATAAATATTTTATTATAGACATAATTGATTGATTGGAAATTTAGCGTTATATGAGTGTCATCAAGGGCTAACAGGCGATCAGTTGACCAGTACTCGAGTAAATTCATCTTCGCAAGAAACTTGTAATTTTCTCACTTGAATCAGCAGCGAGAGACGAACGACAACAAGACGTAATGTTGTATATCATTTTTTTTTCACAGAGAAAAGCAAATTAAACCTATTTTAAAGTAAAATTAATCAAGTATGTTTAGCATACGTCACACCAAAAAAAAAAACCTTCAATCGCTTTGCATTCATTAAGATTATAAACGTAATTCTCATCTTCAAACAAAAATATAGATATGACATCGCAAAACAAACCTTCGACACTGGGTTTGATGCTCTACTTTAACCCTTTACTTCATATAAACGCCTTTGGACGCCTCTAATATAAACGCCTTTGGACACCTAATATAAGAGGCTTTTGAATTATTGGGTGAATTATGTTTATTTCAACTGACAGAGTGGAAAACAGTGCAGGAAGTGTTTAGATTGCTCGTGACGAGCAATCTGAAATCTTCCTGCACTGTTTTCAAAGGCCTTCTGTGATTGGTGCGGGAAAACGCGTATCTATGGAGTAAAGGGTTAAGAACGGCCTGAAGTATATGCATGTGCGTTAATCACAACCCGTGAATTTATTTGTATATTTTAAAAAAATGAAACTTAATAAATACTTCCTTCAATAAACATAATTTTAATTCGTATATTTAGAAATTGTAATGTAAATGTATATTAAATTTTTTTTTTTTTAAAAATGTTAATACAGACAGACCTGGTCCCAGTTTCAACCGCTCAATTTGAGATTTTTCTCAACTCTAATCCTTGAAAGGCTACTTGATTCATATTGATAATTTTGTATTTTATCCTTTACCAATGAGTTAACATATTTTGTGGCTTCAATTATGTGTGGCCATTTCATGTACAATGAGTTTATTTAGAGAAATTGAAATTTGTGAGTGGAGGAAAATCTCAACTTGGGATATTTAGTGACATCGGTCCCAGTACGGTATATCTACTTGTGTATGACAAGTACGGTATATCTACTTGTGTGTGACAAGTACGGTATATCTACTTGTGTGTGTGTGACAAGTACGGTATATCTACTTGTGTGTGACAAGTACGGCATATCTACTTGTGTATGACAAGTACGGTATATCTACTTGTGTATGACACAAGATATCAAACCATGGGTTATGGTCGTCCTCGTATTGAAGTTACACATCCTTGGTTTTTCAAAATATCCTAATATCGAAGAATGACATAATTCGCTTCGTATGTACAATTGAAAAAAGTCACCACATCGTTCGTCTTTATAGCCTTTCTACTCACTGCAGTGCGTATTGAATAGGGTCGTTACTCGTTGTAGAAGTACCCAATTTACTAGTATACAGTTAACTAGCATTTAATATATGAGTACTCAATTTATCAGTACTCAGTTAACTAGAACTCAATCTAGCATTATATATATACATTTTATTTACAATCTCATTTCGCGTATCAATAGAGTAAACTATTTAGCATAATACGTTCTTTGGAACGTACCTTTTTTTTTATATAAAACTCAACCCAACAACATTATATTATATTTAGATAAATTCATTTTTTAATATCCACGTTTCACAATAATTCAATAGGCCTAAAGTATTAATATAATACACAACTAAATACAGTAAATGGGGTTATATATGAGACAAAATGGCAACTGTGGAAATTCAGAAATGAGCATAAATTTAATACAAAAATACAAAAGATAGAGAATCTGTATTCTAATATTATATCTTCTTTAAAAGATCAAATAACATATATCGGGCTGAATAAAGAAAATAAAAGTTAATTATTACACCCTTTCTTTATAACCAAAGAAAAAGCGGAAATCTAAATATCGAATCTTGTACTGTAAAACCTGTCTTAAGCAGCCAGTCAAGGGAAATATCAAAAGTGGTCTTTTAACACAGGTTGGTACTTAATACAGGTTAATTTGATCTTTAAGCATAGAAATGGAAAATAGAAAATGTGGCTGCTTAAGACAAGTGGTTGCTTAATAGAGGTAACCGCTTACACAAGTTTGACTGTACTTTGTTTTAGCGTGTCCATATCATATGTCTTGCTTTTTCGTTTCGGTAAGATATTAAGCATTGGCAAATTATAAAGGAATGATGTTATATAAAAGAATAAAAATATTATACTGAATTCATACAGATAGCCTCTTATTATTATGATAATCATTATTTATTAATTATTATTATAACGTAAAATTAGTTTCTATCATTGAATGAATGAACGAACGAACGAAAGAACAAACGAACATATAAATGAGTGTAATTAAACAATCAAATGAATGAATGTGTATAAAACTTGATGACTTAATGAATGATGGATGATGAATATGATGATTATTAAATGATGTTGGGATATACATGTTAATACAATATATCAAAATTAAAAAAAAAAAAATAAAAAAAATAAAAAATGAAAACATGTGAGAGGAAATGCGAAGAAAAGTTACGATGCCCTACCAATGTTTTACTTTTGTATTTTTGGGGTCACAGTGAACTTAACTGCTTTTTACCTATTACTAGTAATAGGCTCATCTACGCATCATGGTGTAAAAATTTGGCAAGCTTGAACGCACCATTAATATAGACATAGACATATTTTATTGACTTAAACTTTACAATTTCTCATCATTATACATACAATTGACAATATTTTTGCACATGACAGATATAAGCAATATACATGTACGTACATTTCATGTTCAAAATTGCCTTTAAACTTATACATGTGAGTATACGACATATTATATGCAAAAATGTTAATATACTTTGTTACCCTATACATAAATTTAAAATGTTATCAAATATGTGTTATTTGTTGCGTTTCGTTTGTTTGAATTGGAAACGGTGTTAGATGTATTTTGATACAACTTTACTGTGACTAAAAGTGTTATATGATGAATAAATTACGCTATCTCGTGTATTCCACAAAAATATATATATATATAATAGACAAGATGTGTTTTAACACCGAGAGTGTCATTAAAATCCACCGACTTTATAAATCCTCGAGCTACTTTACGTTCATCCGCACTTAAGATATTAAACTGGCAATTTTTAACTACACAACATCATTCCGTTTCAGTAACCTTAGATACAATATTGAAAAGTGGTGTTTTCTGCACTTCGTAATTGCTTTTGACGATGGCGGGATGGTTGCTAACGATTGTCTTCACGTTGTACACTTTATCGAATTTTGTGTTTTCTCAAACTACAACTAGCTTTATTAGAAACAATGCGACATTTGACAAATTGAATGCAAATTTAGACAGGAATAATAACATGCGCGAATTTTCAAAACTTCTGGACAAAATCATAAAATCAGTAAATGGTTCTAGATCTATTTCGAACAATCCGTTTGCTAGCATATATTCACCAATTTATACAACTATTATGAGAAATTCCGTTGAAGGAACGCCGTCGGGAGAGCAAGATATGTTTTGGGTTGGTGTCTTAGGTCTTTTAACTGATCAAACTGGAATTTTGATGGAAAAACGGGGACTGAATGACGTATGCCGAAAAGACGCTATTCGTTTCGTGGAAGGAATACTGGAACAAAATATATGGGCATTATACAGTAAGTAAATTAACAAAATTATACACATTACTCTAAAGATGATTTGATGAATTGCTTTTTTGGTAAAATGCAGACTGTGGAGAGAAATGTGTAAAATGCGACAATACTTTTCTTAGTTGCCTTTTTAGCTTATTTTACATCGATTGTGAAACAAATTGTTACAGATTAGTTGAAATCACGTTTGAAACCCTCATGAAAAGAATCGGTACCAAACATGTATATGGAAACGGTGACTTGCCCATAGACATCATTGGGGGTCGTACATATTATGCCACCTCGATCCTGAGTTCATTTCTAAACTTTATATTTGCAGTTGGTTCAAGCATAATTGCCAGAGCTCTTGAAAATTAGTTAACACCTTCTTTAATATACCACTGTGTGTATTATACGCGTTGTTACAATCCATTTAAAACTAATATTCTTGTACCGGGCATTGATGAATATCTTTTTGTGTGTGTATATAACTGTGATACTTAGTGCTTTAATGTAAATAATGTAAATTGGTTTGAGGGCCTCTAAGAAGACTGACTTGTTCAAATGAATTATCGTCTTAGATAAAGACATTATTATCACATTATCATTATTGCATTATCACATTATCATTATTACAGTATTACATTGTCATTATTACATTATTATTATAACATTATCATTATTACATTATCATTATTACATTACCACTTTATCATTATTACATTATCATATTATCATTATCATATTCCCACAGTATCATTATTACATCATCATTATCATTATTACATTGTCACATTATCATTATTTAATGATCATATTATCATTATAACATTCCCACATTATCATAATTACATTATAACATTATCATTATTACACTGTCATATTATCATTATTACATTATTAATATCATCATTATCACATTATCATTATTACATTATCACATTATCAGTATAACATCATCACTATTACATAACCATATGATCATTATTACATAATCACATTATCATTATTACATTGTCACATTTTCATTCCCACATTATCATTATTACATTCCCACATTATCATTTTTACATTCCCACATTATCATTATTACATTCCCACATTATCATTATCACCATTATCACATTGTCATTATTACATTATCATTATTACATTCCCACATTATCATTATCACCATTATCACATTGTCATTATTACATTATCATTATTACATTATCACATTATTACATTATCATTATTATCACATTATTATTATTACATTATCACCGTGATTATCGATCACTATTTGACCATTTGCTCCTCAGTCGTTTTCTTTCCTGCAATTACTCCTATTATTGCGTATATAACGTAGTTTTTTATTCATATTTAATCTTATTACATATGATATTATTACAGGTTAGAGGATATTTACTAATCAAACTGTGCTGTTGATAGAGGGTTGCTTATGTCATATGCAACTGAAACATTACTGAATTTATGTTATTATGTTTTCCGTTGAAAGCTAGCGGTTTAGATTACTTATCCAGCCAGTTGCTTGAATAATCTTAATGTCATTGAATAAAACTAACTGGTTTCTTACGCAGAAAGCAAAACCTCTGCGGTGTTATAGTGGCTGAGCGTCCGCCTCGCACGCGGAAGGTCGTAAGTTTGATTCCCGACCGAGTCAAACCATAGACATGAAAAACGGTACGAGTATCTTCCTTGCTTGTCACTCAGTAGTAAGAGGAAAGTTCTAAGTCTGGTCGGGCCAGTGTCAATATAATGTAACTGGGTGGGGGCGTTATACTAATGTGTTTGCAGCATGATACTCCAGTGTGGCAGTGTTCTTAAAATATTACAACGAAGAAAGCAATATTATTCTAAAACAGTTTGAACTTATTGAGAAATGTGCGTGTTCATTATGATATAATCATAAAATGTAAAAAAACAACTAAATATACAAATATGCTCGTGTGATTATGATTATTTGTGATTTTTTGTAAGAAAACATAATTATTCATAAAACATAACTAAATACGTGTATATTTGTATGGGATTTTCGTTTTCATATTAAACAGTCCCGAGTTATTTATAAAACCTATTCTATTTCACGTAATTCCCCCACCCCCAACCCCCTTTGTAACACTTTCTGGAATGGTTCCCCGTAAGATTTATTATCACACTGTGCCCCACAATACACTCTTTCGTTGGCCCGGGACCATTTCATTTTAGAAGGTTAAAATACGACGTCGTCCGAAATCGTATGTTTCACTTTTGTTTAAATTCATATTATTAAAACACTATTGTGATTAATTTGCGTTCCCTTGTCAGCGGATGCTTTCATCGCATCCTCTAAAAATATTAAGTATAACATAAGAAATGAAAACTTTAAGTTACGTCGAACCTTCCCAAAGCGATGTATTACAATTATTTTTCAGAGCGCTTATTTCAGTCATATTTTTTCATTCATTAAATAGAGGATCTCATATAAGTTGCCATTAATTATTGAATTTATTAAACGAGTTGACAAAAATATATATGCGATTATCGAGTTTACATGAGCACGAATGTAAGATTCTTTTTATCACATATTTCAGAAAAATGGCACATACACCATTGATTTTTCAGGTCATTTCTAAAACGTAAAGGAGGATTTTCCACGATTCTATAATTAACATTCAGCATATATTTTTTCCGTATATCATTGCAAAATATGCCATTGACGTCATTGAATTGTTCGGGCAAGTAGGAAAATAACTCGGCACTTCAAGCTATGCGTGAGATCCGAGTTATACGAACGTCACCCGGTTAGCTCAGTCGGTAGCACGTTTGACTGTCTATCAATCGAAGGGCACTGAATTCGAATTCCTGCCCGTCTACGGTCTCCGTGATGCTTGGCATGCGTTTTGAATTATTGTCATGATTCAAGTGCGAAAGTTATCAGCTACTTACAAAAATCAGAGTGCTCGAGTCCTGGTTCACCCTCAAGGAAATAATGGTTAGGTTAATTGGTCGAATGTTAGCCCTCGATGGCATGAAAATGATAAGTGAATATGATAATACATGTATTGTTTTCATAAATGAATATCATGTTTAAATTTAAGCTAAAAATAAGCAAGTGTATACAACTAAGTGTCTTTTCAAAACCTTCACATATCACGATGGTGTATATCATTAACGTCTCACTACACAGTTATGCCCCTTTTTCCCACGGTAGCAAGATTCTTACACTTAAAAAAGGCCTATGTACTTTGGTTATGAAATATTTTCAAAATGATTCATAGTGGTTGTGATTTCTTGCTGTAGATGAATAGAGCGAAAGTTGGCATAGCATATACTGCAATAAGACATCACTGAAGTTAAAAAGTGACTGTTATAGGATTTCAACATAAGCATGTATTTATGATGAATCCTTTTTTTAAAAAAGCTCAGGGTTTCACTGCACCCTCTTTAAAAAAAACAACGTGGTCATCCTACCAATTATTGTGCATTTTTATGTGGGTGTACATTCCTGCTATGTAATAAAACTACTCTAAAAAAATCTATGTGGAATTCTTTTTTACCATTGAAATCCTAGACCTTATTTTATATAGAACAAAGAACAAAATTCAACTGTGTAGTGAGACCTTTAAAGGTATTAATATAAGCGCAGCCGTTGAAATATCATACCACTCACACTGATATACATAATACTCTTACAATGTACGTCACCTTATACTGACCACAGCCTGCCCAGTCCTGGATCTGTTGACCATTCAACTGTATAGGTTATATTGACCACAGCCTGCCCAGTCCTGGATCTGTTGACCATCCAACTGTATAGGTTATATTGACCACAGCCTGCCTAGTCCTGGATCAGTTGACCATCCAACTGTATAGGTTATATTAACCACAGCCTGCCCAGTCTTGGATCTGTTGACCACTCAACTGTATAGGTTATATTGACCACAGCCTGCCCAGTCCTGGATCTGTTGACCATCCAACTGTATAGGTTATATTGACCACAGCCTGCCCAGTCCTGGATCTGTTGACCATCCAACTGTATAGGTTATATCGGCCATAGCCTGCCACGTCCTGGATCTGTTGACCATCCAACTGTATAGGTTATATTGACCACAGTCAGCCCAGTCCTGGATCTGTTGACCATCCAACTGTATAGGTTATATTGGCCACAGTCTGCCCAGTCCTGGATCTGTTGACCATCCAACTGTATAGGTTATATCGGCCACAGCCTGCCCAGTCTTGGATCTGTTGACCATCCAACTGTATAGGTTATATTGGCCACAGCCTGTCCAGTCCTGGATCTGTTGACCATCCAACTGTATAGGTTATATCGGCCACAGCCTGTCCAGTCCTGGATCTGTTGACCATCCAACTGTATAGGTTATATCGGCTACAGTCTGCCCAGTCCTGGATCTGTTGACCATCCAACTGTATAGGTTATATTGGCCACAGCCTGTCCAGTCCTGGATCTGTTGACCATCCAACTGTATAGGTTATATTGACCACAGCCTGTCCAGTCCTGGATCTGTTGACCATCCAACTGTAGAGGTTATATTGACCACATTCTGCCCAGTCCTGGATCTGTTGACCATCCAACTGTAGAGGTTATACTGACCACAGCCTGCCCAGTCCTGGATCTGTTGACCATCCAACTGTAGAGGTTATACTGACCACAGCCTGCCCAGTCCTGGATATGTTGACCATCCAACTGTATAGGTTATACTGGCCACAGCCTGCCCAGTCCTGGATCTGTTGACCATCCAACTGTAGAGGTTATATTGACCACAGCCTGCCCAGTCCTGGATCTGTTGACCATCCAACTGTATAGGTTATATTGACCGCAGCCTGCCCAGTCCTGGAACTGTTGACCATCCAACTGTATAGGTTCTTTTGCATTTTTATAGTATCAGCTTCTGCTTCATCAACATTTTCTTAATTTTTTTCTTCAATATTTAAAAGTTTAAAATATTAGTTTCGTCAATATTCTCTGAAGCAATGAATCCAAATGAAGATTTTTAGCTATTAACTGATGATCATCTGGATGCTTTTTTTTTGTTGTTGATAATTTAAAAAAAAAGTACACTCAGTATAAAAATGTCATTTAATAGAACGCTGACACATGAGAAATATCACAAATCTAGTATTTTATAACATAACGTGTTACAGTGAATGATCACGACATGATAATACATATCGGTATAACACCTACAGAAATGTAATTTGTAACAATACTTAATGTTAGGTTATAGTTCTCGGGTTTTGATAGACGTATAACTTCTTATTTAATATGTCTTTTCTAATACTTTCTTATCTTCAGTTTATTGAATCATAAAAAGTAGTATGAGATTGGAACACAATTGCTGGCTTCTGTTTCACCAACATATACTTAAAATACTTAAAATCATCAACCTACAAAAAGCAGCCAGGTGATATCATGATTTTAGACTTGTTCCAATAAAACTGCACTTAGTTTCATTGGTATTGAGCACAGAATAGATAGTTAACCAGTCAAAACCAAGCTAAGTTTTTACTTGAAGTATTTAAGTAGTCTTGATCATATGCGTCGTTGGCTTTTCTAAAAGACAAACGTCTTGTTAAGTCCGGCCGAAAATAAAAATCATTTTTATTTAGCGAAAATCAAATAACGTTTTTGATTGGTTGATTCAAACAATCGGCCTACCTCGGAGATTTCCACAGTATTTTAAAAGATATCGTTTGGATGTTAGATATTAAGATATTTAGATATTTTCTATGACAAAGATCTTGTACAAGATAACTGCCATGACTTCCGTCCGAATAAATATTTTTAAATTTTATTAAATCATAACCATTGCACGGGTGTGTTTGTTTCAGCCAATCAGATCTTACTTCCAAACCCAAACGTTTCTTCTGCACAACTTGTCAAGATATTTGTCTTTTAGAACAGCAAGCGTCGCGCATATGATCAAGACTAGTAATTAAGTGAAATGCTGGTTAGACAGACGCTAGGTAGAGTGGAAGACGTTTATGTCATACTAATACTATCAATACAATTTGAAAATGTACATAATGTATCTTCTCTAAGGTGATTTAGAACAGGTCATTATTAAAGATTACTACAACTGTTGTATTTGCTTTGCATGCTGTAATGAATCTATTTCTATAACTAATTGAAAGAATGAATGAATGAATGAATGAATGAATGAATGAATGAAAGAATGGGGTTTTACGGCGTACAAACACATGATAAGTTATTCGACGCTAATAGGAAGGGATATTCCAGGTTCATTCTACATAAACAAAAACAACAAATTAACATACAGATTAAAAAACACATCAACAAATGAATATGTGGAATGAATCTAGAACAGTTATACCTACAGAACTGCAGAGTTTCAGTAAGTTATATCGTATTACTCAAATTGTCGCTTCCTACGACATGCATTAGCCACAGTGATCCTTTTCTTGCCATCACTCATAGGGCTTCTCTGAACCCGTGACACAGAGTTGGTAATTAAACCGCAATGATGAATATGACAAAAATGATAAACTGAATATTACACCCATTCTGAGGATTCCTGCAGAGATTGATAGTGATTCTATTGTTAGCCGGTATCACACGGGATATAACTAATTAAAGAGACGGGGGTGCCTAGTTCCGACAGATGAACTATCGTTCTGAATGTAAAGGTCAATATGGTATTTGCTTTTTACTACACCCACATTTGCATATAATTTACATAATACGACTTAATGGTCAGTTAAGAAATTGACTCTGGGCGCTGCCATATTGAAACGTCATGATCACGTGTTAAAAACACGGCATTCGATACAGGGATAGTGCCACCATTGCAAAAAGGAAGTGCTTCCGTGGGGTAGTCGCATAATGGCGGTTGTAAATAATCCTCAATTGTTCTTCTTTAAAAATGCATTTTCCTATTTTTAATGCTCATTTTTTTTATTTGAATGGCATTATTGATGTATTTTGAACATTTTGATAGCATTGTCATGTTTGAATTGTGAATTTCGAAAAAAAAAGTGATGCTTGGAAATTGGGGTATGAATTCATGATTTCGGAAGTCTACTTTCACTTTGTCACCAGTGTACACACTGAGCAGAAAAAAAATCTCTTATATGACACATGACCCCTACTTTTCTCATCATATTTTAATAGTGCAGAGGTTGACAAACAGTAAAATGTAGGTTTCACTTCTTTCATTTGGGACCCTCTATGAATGGCAAGCCTTCAAACTTTTATTATTTACTATAGAATAAAGAACAAAAATCAATGGTAGGGTTACACCTACAAGGAGGTCGCCATTGCTTTTCAAAATAGTGCATTATGGGAATGTACAAACCGCGATACTAAAACCCAGCCATATGAACCGGCTGACCCGACCACTTTAAGGCTACAAGGAAAATGCAACTGCGATATGTGTATTATTTGATTGTGGCGTTTTAATGCACTAATTGGAATCATTATGCATTGCCCTTTGAATATTCAATAAGAAAATATTGAAAAATAAGATAAAAATGCCTTAATCGAGGTCTTGAAACTGATCTTTTTTTTTTTGAAGATTTATCTCCGTTTTTGAACAACGATTCCTCCTGAGTTTATGTAAATCCTTTTCAAATAACCACCTGTTCAATCTATTATGATATGCTGAACCCATAACAACGGAAATAATAAAACAAATCAAGCATCTACAGTTGTTTATTTTACTTGATACAACAGAAATATATTTTCTTTAAAAACACGATTGAAAAACAAGGTGAGTTTACCGGTGTGGCGTATTTTCAACACCTTGCAAGAATCAGACATATCTCCGAACATGTACAAGTTTTGTTTTAATTGTTTTGTTTTTTTTAATTATATATCCACAAATTATTTTAAAATATATATATGATCACAGTAGTAAATAACATAACATTAAGTACGTTAGAAAATATATAAGGTAAGTTTCAAGACATTTTTTTATATATGCAAATCGAAATGCATAATGATTGAGATTAGTACATTTAAACATCAAAATTACTATTATGCACACAACGTTTGCCTTTTCCCTGCATCCAGAATTTGGTCGTGTCAGCCAGAACCTGGTCGGGATTTGGTATCACCAGTGTATTTAGTATCATGTGCGCGGTTGTTTTTATTTTTTTAAAATTAAATATGTTGTTTCACTCAAATTTTGCATCTTTACATCAGAAAACAAGCCTATTTCGTATAAACTCAATCATTTACATTCATTAAATCTATTTACCACCTCTTTTATAAGACCTAACCATTGGATGCTTTTTAAAAGCAGCCAACTTGTTTATTTAAATGATCCAGTTTAAAAGTTTGCTGTAAAACATTCAGAATTCATATATATATTTCATTTTTTAAGCTTTCACTAGATTATTATTTTTCTTTGAAGATAATAAAGTTGTCTTCTCCTATCTTCTGCTGTGGTTTTAGATCAGTACAATGATGTATGCAAAGTCACACTTGGTATGAGATTACTTTTTATGTTAAAGAAATTTTGATACGACTGATAAAATTTAAGTAAATTCGTGCTAATTATTACGGGTTTTCTTATAAAAGTACATGCAACTCGTGCATGTGCTTAAAAAGCGAATACATAAATGTCAGTACAATATGAGTAACATTGCTAGATTGATGATTTTCTTGAAGTTTTTTATTGATGGCATGAACAATATATATATGTACATGGTCATACCAAACTTGTTAATACTTTAAAACGCCTTTTATTAGCGAGAACTTTATTTTTTGATATTTTTCGCGAGTTTCACGCGTATTCAAAGATTTCGCCCTAATTACAACAGTCATGTTCACTGTACAAATCAGAACAAATTCGCGAAATAAAGATTGCGCGAATTTAAAGAGTTTTAAAGTACTATATGCTCCATTCCAAACTGTGTAAGCCAGCATGTTAAATGACATGCGCTTTGTGAACTCAAGAGGTTTTACACAAACAACGAAAGTAAATGAACATACAAATCAAACAAACGAATTGGTTTTTGAATGTGGCTTGACCCTTTACTTCATATAGACGCCTTTGGACACCTCTAATATTGACGCCTTTGGACACCTAATATAGATGCCTTTTGGCACCTAATATAGAAGGCTTTTGAATTATTGGTTGAATTATGTTCATATCAACTGGCAGAGTGGAAAACAGTGCAGGAAGTGTTCAGATTGCTCGTTACGAGCAATATGAACTCTTCCTGCACTGTTTTCAATGACCTTCTGTGATTGGTGCGAGAAAACGCGTATCTATGGAATAAAGGGTTAACACTATTTTCAACACAAAACAGGTAGATGGCAGATACAGTTTTATCTGAAGTTTAGATGTTTTACGTGTCCAGCAGTTATGTTTTATGTATATGCTGTTTACTTCCATTCAGAAGTACTCCTTACGTTTGCGCGGGCCCTGGTTTAACTTGAGCACATTATGGAGTTTAAGTAAGACAACAGATTGAAGTATTTTCGTGAAATCGAGGCCTGACCCTCACTTACTATAAGTATTTCTAGTATGAATGTTATTAGCATGAAATGAAGATGAATGTGCATATAGCAAAATAATATCATCTAGTTCAAAATAAGGTCTTACTAACGTTGAAAGAACGTTTTTACATAATACTGAAACGTCTGAATCATATTAGACACGCATGATTGCGCCGACAAAAGCGAAAATAGAGGCAAAATTATATGCACATTATTTCGGCATTTTTATCACGATTGTGATATATCTTTTAGAATCTACGCATTGTCGACATGATTCGATTTTTCGGTATGTTAACATGTATTGTTTGATACTGTTTGTATTTTAATGTTATATTTCCGATTTAGATAAGTTAAATAGAGGAACTTACGCGAGTGCTTATTTATAATTGAATTTATTAAACGAGTTGGAAAAAATGTATTACGCGAGGCTCTGCCGAGCATATTATCATTTTTCCTAACGAGTTTAATAAATTCAATAATAAATGAACACGAATGTAAGATTCGTTTATCACATAACTCAGGAAAAAATTACATTTAGTATTTATTTAACAGATCACCTCAATAAGGAACGAGAAAAAATCGGGCATATTTGTTTCCGCGAGTCATCATATGACGTAACGTCTCAATTAACCATGACATATTGACGTCATTTATATATTCGTGCAAGTGGGAAAGTAATTTACGTACGAGAGCCGAGTTATACGGAAAACACCGTGCGTGCGTGCGTGCGTGCGTGCGTGCGAGAGAGAGAGAGAGAGAGAGAGAGAGAGAGAACGAATGAACGGAGGGAAGGAGTGAGAGAGGGAGGAAGGAAGGAATATTAAGTACTGTTCGTTATTAATTGTATTTTGTTATATTGATAACAAGTAAATTACCGAAAATTTACATGATTAATTACTCTTAATTTAATATAATCTAAATGAGTGCGAATTATATCTTATAAAGCTACTTGTACTGACGGCTCAATTTAGGTACAAAACAGCAATAAGTAAGTTAATCATTCAGTCAGTCAGTAACAAAGTAAGTGAGCAAATGAATTAATGAATTAATGAGCAAGCAAACAAATCAGTAATTCAGTCATCAATCAATCGATCAACGAATCAATAAATTATTGATTCGTCCATGTTTTTAATTTCGACTGCACATGAGCAACAGGAAGGCGAAACTACGATGGTGAAAACGCGCAACAACGATGGTGAAAAGTCGAAACAACGATGGTGAAAAGTCTAAACAACGATGGTGAAAAGTCGAAACAACGATGGTGAAAAGTCGAAACAACGATGGTGAAAACGCGAAACAACGATGGTGAAAAGTCGAAACAACGATGGTGAAAACGCGAAACAACGATGGTGAAAACGCGAAACAACGATGGTGAAAACGCGAAACTACGATGGTGAAAACGCGAAACAACGATGGTGAAAAGTCGAAACAACGATGGTGAAAACGCGAAACAACGATGGTGAAAACGCGAAACTACAATGGTGAAAACGCGAAACAACGATGGTGAAAACGCGAAACAACGATGGTCAAAACGCGCAACTACGATGGTGAAAACGCGCAACAACGATGGTGAAAAGTCGAAACAACGATGGTGAAAACGCGAAACAACGATGGTCAAAACGCGCAACTACGATGGTGAAAACGCGAAACTACGATGGTGAAAAGTCGAAACAACGATGGTGAAAACGCGAAACAACGATGGTGAAAACGCGAAACAACGATGGTGAAAACGCGACACTACGATGGTGAAAACGCGAAACAACGATGGTGAAAACGCGAAACAACGATGGTGAAAACGCGAAACTACGATGGTGAAAACGCGAAACAACGATGGTCAAAACGCGCAACTACGATGGTGAAAACGCGCAACAACGATGGTGAAAAGTCGAAACAACGATGGTGAAAACGCGAAACAACGATGGTCAAAACGCGCAACTACGATGGTGAAAACGCGCAACAACGATGGTGAAAAGTCGAAACAACGATGGTGAAAACGCGAAACAACGATGGTGAAAAGTCGAAACAACGATGGTGAAAGCGCGAAACTACGATGGTGAAAACGCGAAACAACGATGGTCAAAACGCGCAACTACGATGGTGAAAACGCGCAACAACGATGGTGAAAACGCGAAACAAAGATGGTGAAAAGTCGAAACTACGATGGTGAAAACGCGAAACAACGATGGTCAAAACGCGCAACTACGATGGTGAAAACGCGCAACAACGATGGTGAAAAGTCGAAACTACGATGGTGAAAACGCGAAACAACGATGGTCAAAACGCGCAACTACGATGGTGAAAACGCGAAACAACGATGGTGAAAAGTCGAAACAACGATGGTGAAAAGTCGAAACTACGATGGTGAAAACGCGAAACAACGATGGTCAAAACGCGCAACTACGATGGTGAAAACGCGCAACAACGATGGTGAAAAGTCGAAACTACGATGGTGAAAACGCGAAACAACGATGGTCAAAACGCGCAACTACGATGGTGAAAACGCGCAACAACGATGGTGAAAAGTCGAAACAATGATGGTGAAAAGTCGAAACAACGATGGTGAAAACGCGAAACAACGATGGTGAAAAGTCGAAACAACGATGGTGAAAAGTCGAAACAACGATGGTGAAAACGCGAAACAACGATGGTCAAAACGCGCAACTACGATGGTGAAAACGCGCAACAACGATGGTGAAAAGTCGAAACTACGATGGTGAAAACGCGAAACAACGATGGTCAAAACGCGCAACTACGATGGTGAAAACGCGCAACAACGATGGTGAAAACGCGAAACAAAGATGGTGAAAAGTTGAAACTACGATGGTGAAAACGCGAAACAACGATGGTCAAAACGCGCAACTACGATGGTGAAAACGCGCAACAACGATGGTGAAAAGTCGAAACTACGATGGTGAAAACGCGAAACAACGATGGTCAAAACGCGCAACTACGATGGTGAAAACGCGCAACAACGATGGTGAAAAGTCGAAACAACGATGGTGAAAAGTCGAAACAACGATGGTGAAAACGCGAAACAACGATGGTGAAAAGTCGAAACAACGATGGTGAAAGCGCGAAACTACGATGGTGAAAACGCGAAACAACGATGGTCAAAACGCGCAACTACGATGGTGAAAACGCGCAACAACGATGGTGAAAACGCGAAACAAAGATGGTGAAAAGTCGAAATCATTTCGACTTTTCACCATCGTTGTTCCGACTTTTCACCATCGTAGTTTCGTTGTTTCGACTTTTCACCATCGTAGTTTCGTTGTTTCGACTTCTCACCATCGTAGTTTCGTTGTTTCGGCTTTACTTAATTTAATAAATATGCCGCGATGGCCCCAATGGGACACCGTACACTCCTGCACCGTCAATTATGTAATAAAACAGGAATAGATATAAATTAGTTGTGTATAAACTACATCGTTATAAGTATAGTTGTAAATAAAACAAAATCCAAAGTAATGTTCTGTATTTATTTACCCTCCGAACATGTCGTTTTGGAAAACCAATCAAATAAATGGGTAATAAGTATTAATTAGTCCGGTCGGACATTTAACGGCATTGGACGTCAACGTTTAAAAGTAACTGTTGCTAAAATCTAATTGCAATTGCACTTGCAGATGATCAACTTTTAATGATGCTACTGTCATGGTGTGATAGTAAAATGAGTCTATAACGGACTGAATGTTTAAGTTGTAAATAAGTAAACTATAGTTGTTTAAGAACGGGCAGCTGTGGACAGATGCAAATCAGTTTAATAAATTCATGCACTATCCATATGTTACACAGGAACTATATAATCGGATGCATTTCTAAGGTTGTATGGTATATTTACATTTATTGTTTTAGGAAATAAATTATTATTAAGATGGCCCCTTTATGAGTCAATTTTATTTTAATATGCCGTAAGTGATTTTTTTATATTTTCTTCTCTCTGACAAAGACGGCCATCCTATTTCAGTATACAATTTTTAGATAGACATATAGCGAGTTAGTTCTGTAATTCATTTTGTACTTTCTCCAATTTATCCTTTTCGTAATGAGTGCAGTCATCCTAAACAACGGATGCATTCTCCAGAGTGGGTCTGAGAAATAAAGTATATATTTGGTTAAGATGATTTTTATTTTTATATAACAGCAAGGAATTATATAGAAAGGAATTATATAGAGAAGGGAAGGCAACTGATGAGATTTTGTGAACGCTCGCGTATTCACGAAAAATCTCGCAATATCTCGTTTTCAATTATCTTAACTTCCATTCATCTCAGGAACGCCAACCAAAATTCTTATATTACAGAATGAAATTCTCATAAAAACAATACCATTGCTAGAAATTTGTGTTTAAAATTGTTGAAGTACTTTTGATTACAGAATTTGTATACTGCAGCTAAGAAAAACGACAAATTAAGCCTGTGAATTATGATGATTATATTGCAACTTATGAATCCTTCGTGAGCTGTTTCATCAACATTTAGTCAGGAGATGCAAGTTTCTTATCCTTCTATACAAGTCCTTGATAACAGGAATTTAATTTTTCATAAAAAAGATTAGAAAAATTATGGCTTTGCCAATAGTATGTATCGTTATTGGGTTTTCTTTTTTTAAACAATATGTTGATGACTGCAATAAAACTGTATCGATATATATACTTACATATAAGCGGTTACTTAATTTATTTACCGCATCCTCTACAGTTCCCCATACTATGCTTCTCTCTGAAGCGAATTGATCATATATTACCGACAGACGCGTTTCCGAACAAGCTTCGTAACTCCCCGTTTTCTGCCGAAGGTGTTTATCGGAAAGAGACAAACATTGATTTGTTAACAAAACCCGTTCTTAATTATGTACTAATAATGTGCTTTATATTTATTTTTTCGTTTGCAAAGTTTCTCAGTGATCAAATTAACATGTAATATTTCATTTTTATGAGTAAAACTGACTTAAATTAAAACTAAAAACGACCGTTTCGGAAGTTAAATGAGCCTTAAAAACTATATATAATTTAACGAACTATTTTTGGGACAAATTGACACTTTTTATGTATTACCCTATTAACATTTTGAGTGATGTGTTTATCCAGCCCATCGAATGATGCATGTCTTGCTCTCAATCAACTTCCAACGTTGGAGATTTGGAATTCAAACTTTTTCTGGATTAATAAAACACAACACATCTTGTAACGTTATATTTGTTTTTTTTTTTATGAAATAATAAAACAAAATGCATACACAAACTATGATAATCTGCAGGGAAAACACGTATGGTAAGGTAGTGTAACGTGATTACCCGCAAGTATACTTCGGGTTCCGGAGATGTTCCTATTTACACAGGTCAAAGTATCGTACCATGGATCCAACCTACCAACCCACACTAAAAAATAAATCTTATATTTATGTGTTTTACGGGATTATATGTTCATTTGAACAAAGATGTAATAATTATATCTTATATATATATATATATATATATATATATATATGAAATTCTCATAAAAACAATACCATTGCTAGAAATTTGTGTTTAAAATTGTTGAAGTACTTTTGATTACAGAGTTTGTTTACTGCAGCTAAGAAAAACGACAAATTAAGATAAATTTTCCTTCCAACCTCAATATCTTTAATTCAAGATCATTTTGCGTGATCGAAACAGCTTTAAATGTCTAAGATTACATACAACTTACAGTTAATGTACAAGAAATCAGTTGCCTGTGAATTTTGATGATTATATTGCAACTTATGAATCCTTCGTGAGCTGTTTCATCAACATTTAGTCAGGAGATGCAAGTTTCTTATCCTTCTATTCAAGTCCTTGATAACAGGAATTTAATTTTTCATTAACAAGATTAGAAAAATTATGGCTTCACCAATAGTATGTATCGTTATTGGGTTTTCTTTTTTTAGACAATATATTGATGACTGCAATAAAACTGTATCGAACGTAGTACGCATTATATTATTTATACGCACTGAAAAACAATGAGTACGGAAGACTTCTTTAAACTAGTAACTCTTGCTCAGGTATACGCGCGATAAATATTATCGCTCGCGCTATTACGCCACAAATCACTTTATCGCACTCAATATTGAGAGCTTACCGGGGGTGGTTTGTTTTGTACAGTTATTAAAAAGTTATTTTATTTTTAATTTTATATGAACGATTCGTCGCTTATGTGCAATAAATTAGCTCGTGAGTTCCAGTTCATTAATACACTGAGGGGAATAACGGGGATGTTCTTAAAAACTATCTAACCGCAAGCGGTTACTTAATTTTTTTACCGCATCCTCTACAGTTCCCTATACTATGCTTCTCTCTGAAGCGAATTGATCATATATTACCGACAGACGCGTTTCCGAACAAGCTTCGTAACTCCCCGTTTTCTGCCGAAGGTGTTTATCGGAAAGAGAAAAACATTGATTTGTTAACAAAACCCGTTCTTAATTATGTACTAATAATGTGCTTTATATTTATTTTTTCGTTTGCAAAGTCTCTCAGTGATCAAATTAACATGTATTATTTCATTTTTATGAGTAAAACTGACTTAAATTAAAACTAAAAACGACCGTTTCGGAAGTTAAATGATATATATATATATATATATATATATATATATATATATATATATATATATATATATATATATATACAATATTTCAAAAGAACATCAAAAAAACAAATATAAGATTTGTGTTTATATTTTTGTGCGTAGGGTGGGTGTTGTCGGTCCAAGTTACGATACTTTGACCTGTGCATATTTAAAGTCTGCCATAATATTGATTGTTCACATACCATCTGAATATAAATTATGTAGATGTTGTGAACGAGTGTTTTCATTTAAATCAAACAGTACGCTATACTTGCGGTCGCACGAGTGACCGGAATATGTTCTGCCGTTGCGTGCACACGTCACCTGCTTACTACATGAATATATACCGTTCTTGCTCTTTGATACGGAATTGGAACATGCCTCATTTCAATTTTTGTCCAAAAACACACATAGAGGTAAGAAATTACTTGGCTAGTAGAAAATTCCATGTACAACATCTAACCGCCTTAGTTGTTGATCTATATTCTCTTCCTGGAACGATTTCATTGGCTTAGGAAAGAGGTCAACATCTATTGACGGTCATGACATTCTATGTAAACTGGAATGTTCTATTTTGAACAATCTGATCGATTTTATTGGCTGAGAAAATAGGACATGTTATCAATGATAGGCGTACATCCAGATCACAATACAGCGAGGAATCTTCGACAGAAGATATGTCTAGTTCTGCCAATAGTGTCGATTAGAAGCTGTGACCCTGTAGGGGAGAAACCGTGACATTTAAATCAACATCGTCACAAACCTGTGACACACGAAGCTTTTATTTAAACGTTATTTCTCACGTGGTGGTGGTTGGGACTATACACGTGACCGTGGTGGTGGTGGTTGGGACTGTACACGTGGCCGTGGAAGTAGTTGGGACTATACACGTGACCGTGGTGGGGACTATACACATGGCCGTTGTAGTGGCGGGGACTATACACGTGGCCGTGGTGGGGACAATACACGTCGCCGTGGTAGTGGTGGGGACTAAACACGTGGTCATGGTAGTGTTGGGGACTATACACGTGGCCGTGGTGGGGACTATACACTAGGCCGTGGAGGTAGTGGGGACTATACACGTGGTCGTGGTGGGGACTATACACGTGGCCATGGTAGTGGTAGGGACTATACACGTGGCCGTGGTAGTGGTGGGGACTATACACGTGGCCATGGTAGTTGTGGTGGTGGTGGTAGGGACTATACGCGTGGCCGTGGTAGTGGTGGGGAGTATACACGTGGTCGTGGTGGGGACTATACACGTGGCCATGGTAGTGGTAGGGACTATACACGTGGCCGCGGAAGTGGTGGGGACTATACACATGGCCATGGTAGTGGTGGTGGTGGTGGGGACTTTACACGTGGCCGTGGTAGTGGTGGGGAGTATACACGTGGCCATGGTAGTGGTAGGGACTATGCACGTGGCCGTGGTAGCGGTGGGGACTATACACGTGGCCATGGTAGTGGTGGTGGTGGTAGGGACTTTACACGTGGCCGTGGTAGTGGTGGGGACTATACACGTGGCCATGGTAGTGGTACGGACTATACACGTGGCCGTGGTAGCGGTGGGGACTATACACGTGGCCATGGTAGTGGTGGTGGTGGTGGTGGTGGTGGTGGGGACTATACACGTGGCCATGGTAGTGGTGGTGGTGGTGGTGGGGACTATACACGTGGCCACGGTAGTGGTGGTGGAAGCGGTGGGGACTTTACACGTGGCCATGGTAGTGGTGGCGGGGACTATACACTTGGCCGTGGTAGTGGTGGGGAGTATACACGTGGGCATGGTAGTAGTGGTGGTGGGGACTGTACACGTGGCCATGGTAGTGGTGGTGGTAGCGGTGGGGACTATACACGTGGCCATGGTAGTGGTGGTGGTGGTAGTGGCGGGGACTATACACGTGGCCACGGTAGTGGTGGTGGTAGCGGGGGGGACTATACACGTGGCCATGGTAGTGGTGGTAGTGGTGGGGACTATACACGTGGCTGTGGTAGTGGTGGGGAGTATACACGTGGGCATGGTAGTGGTGGTGGTGGGGACTATACACGTGGCCGTGGTAGTGGTGGGGGCTATACACGTGGCCATGGTGGTGTAGGGGACTATACACGTGGCCATGGTAGCGCAGGAGACTATACAGTCACTTGGTCGTGGTAGTAGTGGGACTATACACGTGGCTGTGGTGGGGGGCAGGGTAAAAACGATTCATCGTTTCTCTTGACCATATACTTTACGTTAAAATAATAAAACTAGATTTATTTATTACTTTCGTTTCAGTGTTGGACGCGTTTGGTAAACCAGGCAGCGATTTGTTAAATTTACAAACGAAATGGCTAGGAAGTTATGAAGAGTGTATACGGGTCAGGAATGAGGGACCAGTCGAGAACATCTCTGCCAAATATTGTCGGGCAACAAAACCACTTGGAGGAGTAGAGTTTCCACAGGCTCAGGTTTGGATATTTCAAACCAATAAGCAGGGTTTAATAATAATAATACAGCGGATATAATGTTTGTCTCTCACGCCAGCCATCGGTAGGTTCAGAGTTCAGGCTCGACCCCGAGGGAAACCCACGTGTAATTCATGTCTTTCCGGTCAAATAAATTTGTTTCAGATTAACCCCTTTTTCATATTTTTGGTTCCATTAGATACATCAAGTTATCATCGCGGCACATTTTAACTCAATCCAATAGTAATCGATCAACAGCTAAATGTTAAATAGCGATCGATCAACAGCCAAATGTTAAATAGTGATCGATCAACAGCTTAATGTTAAATAGCGATCGATCAGTAGCTAAATGTTAAATAGTGATCTTTTACCAGCCTAATGTTAAACTGATAGCGATCGATCAACAGCCAAATGTTAAATAGCGATCGATCAACAGCTAAATGTTAAATAGCGATCGATCAACAGCCAAATGTTAAATAGCGATCGATCAACAGCCAAATGTTAAATAGCGATCGATCAACAGCTAAATGTTAAATAGCGATCGATCAACAGCCAAATGTTAAATAGCGATCGATCAGCAGCCAAATGTTAAATAGCGATCGATCAACAGCTAAACGTAAAAAACAGTTAAGTAAAAGTAATATTCATTTTTCGTCTTTCAATATCAATATGGTATTTTTGAATATTGGAAACGAAATGAAAAAGTGAAACTTACATTTTACTGTTTGTCGACATCTGCATTATATGACGGGAGAAAAGTAGGGGTCATGTGTCACAAAAGTGATTTTTTCTTAAACTCAAACATGACAGTGCTTTCAAAATGTTCAAAATACATTATTAATGCCGTTCAAATAAAAAAGAGCATTAAAATGCATTTTTAATGAAGTGGAAACAAGGATTATTTATAACAATCATTATGCGACTACCCCATGGAAGCATTTCCTGTTCAAGTTCCAATGGTGGTACTGTGCCGAATATACCCAATTCGGGAGATATTAGGTTCTGTGATAGACTAGATGAATAACGGAAACTTAAGACTTTTGTTAATTCTTTTAAACATTTTATTGAATTTAAATACATTGAACTTTTGGATTATGAATTAAATATGATCCGTTATCTATACGCAGTACACACATGAAGTGGCGTCCTAAATATGTTCCGTTATCTATACGCAGTACACACATGAAATGGCGTCCTAAATATGTTCCGTTATCTATACGCAGTACACACATGAAGTGGCGTCCTAAATATGTTCCGTTATCTATACGCAGTACACACATGAAGTGGCGTCCTAAATATGTTCCGTTATCTATACGCAGTACACACATGAAGTGGCGTCCTAAATATGTTCCGTTATCTATACGCAGTACACACATGAAGTGGCGTCCTAAAATCTTAATTAATTTTGATAACTATCTATAGACAAATCACTCAGTGAAGAAGTCACCATTGTAAACACATTATTCTTTTCTCTTAAATATAAGTAAAAACTATCACTCAAGCATACTTTTCTGTTTTCTACCAGGCGCTTGGTGGTTACTCCTCAATAGTGGGAGTATGTGTGCCGGATTCCTGTTCGGCATCAGATATATCTGTGATGCTGGCCACAGGTAAGTTTTTATTTCAACAATGTGATAAACTGGCAGTATATCAGAATTATCAGAATTATCATACCCCTCCCCTCCTCCCCCGCCCCACCCCGCCCCACCACCACCACACACACACCTTTATTTTTCATTTTGGTTAACCTGGGTCGAGTTACACCAATATTTCCGATAATTCTCGGCCCCAGCTTGTTCTATATTCTGTGTGCGTAGCGTAATAGTACTATCATTTGTCATTGCATTTTGAAAAGGATGCTACAAAGAACTCTATAAACACGTTCTGATTTCACGAAACAATACGTACTGTATGCGCGATGGTCCTTGAAATGTCAAACTTAGTTTGATGTTTTTTTTATTATTGCGCTTTCATACTTTTCATCTACCTTTGTCATACGAATATAATTTTATAATAAAGATGGTTTTACGACATGAGAGTCATTGTAGCAAAACTACTAAACAATTGATGAGCGTCGAATTGCAGAACTAATTAATGTGATATTTCTGTCATATCATCACTATAAAGCGGTATTATTAGTATGTCTGGGCTAGTTTTAACGACAGTGTCTCGTTTTATGATGTGGCGACGGAGAAAGAACGATGTTGGGTGCACCTGTAAACCAGGTCTCACATCTTACACCACTATTACATTTCCCATAGGACTCCATTGTAACATTTATGTCCAAAACACAGTGAAAAATTAAATTCTGCAGCATGTGTCTGGGCTCAAATTCTTCACTGGTTCAAGATATGCAATTATAAAAAAAAAAGTATACCTTGACCAGGTTGGTTTTTTTTTAAATTCAATGCTTTTGTGAGACCTATCAATTTCCAGAGTAATATGTTAACTATTCGCCCTAGATGCGGTTCGAACCAACAATTCTGAAATGACACAGAATTGTCCAGAAAGCTTTTAGCATCAAATTTTCAGTGGTGATTTCTAAAATACTGACCATTTAACTCATGCTCGGAAAAAATAAATCACTGCAGTACAAAGCCCTGAAAAAATAAGAAAAAGACAGCCAAAGTTTTATTTCTACCTCCTTCATCTGGAGTACTCAAGGAAGATAATAGTGGTGTGAGTCCTTAAGCTCCCCGGTGGCATTTTTAGCTACTAGCCCTTCCAAAGCCTTGACAATTATTCCTTATATAAATCATGGTCGAGTTGTGTTATAGGTTATGTCCTTGAATTCTATAAATATATATACATCCCGTTGGTTATGTCCTTGAATTCTATATATATCCCGTTGGTTATGTCCTTGAATTATATATAAATATATCCCGTTGGTTATGTCATTGAATTATATATAAATATATCCCGTTGGTTATGTCCTTGAATTATATATAAATATATCCCGTTGGTTATGTCCTTGAATTATATATATATCCCGTTGGTTATGTCCTTGAATTATATATATCCCGTTGGTTATGTCCTTGAATTATATATATCCCGTTGGTTATGTCCTTGAATTATATATATATATATATATATATATATCCGTTGGTTATGTCATTGAATTTTATAAATATCCCGTTGGTTATGTCCTTGAATTCTATATATATCCCGTTGGTTATGTCCTTGAATTATATATAAATATATCCCGTTGGTTATGTCATTGAATTTTATATATATATATATCCCGTTGGTTATGACATTGAATTATATATATATATCCCGTTGGTTATGTCCTTGAATTTTATATCTATCCCGTTGGTTATGTCCTTGAATTTTATATATATCCCGTTGGTTATGTCCTTGAATTATATATATATATATCCCGTTGGTTATGTCCTTAAATTTTATATATATCCCGTTGGTTATGTCCTTGAATTATATAAATATATATATATATATATATATATATATATATGTATATCATGTTGGTTATGTCCTTGAATTATATATATATCCCGTTGGTTATGTCCTTGAATTTTATATAAATATATCCCGTTGGTTATGTCCTTGAATTTTATATAAATATATCCCATTGGTTATGTCCTTGAATTTTATATATATCCCGTGCGTTATGTCCTTGAATTTTATATATATCCCGTTGGTTATGTCCTTGAATTCTATATATATATATCCCGTTGGTTATGTCCTTGAATTATATATATATATCCCGTTGGTTATGTCCTTGAATTTTATATATATCCCGTTGGTTATGTCCTTGAATTCTATATATATATATATATATATATATATATATATATATATATCCCGTTGGTTTTGTCCTTGAATTATATATATATCCCGTTGGTTTTGTCCTTGAATTATATATATATCCCGTTGGTTATGTCCTTGAATTATATATATACATATATATATATATATATATATATACATATATATATATATATATATATATATATCATGTTGGTTATGTCCTTGAATTTTATATATATATATATATATATCCAGTTGGTTCAAATTCTTATATTTTGTACAGAGGAGGCGTGTTGGTATATTTGTTAGATCGATAGAAAATGTCCGAACTAAGAAAGACTGTTTTATTGATTAAATGTTACCCAGTATATTTATTTTAAATTATAATTGTATAATCAGTTAAACATCTGTTATCAAAAATATTACTTCTTGTGTTTATCTTTTAGTTCAAATTGTTCTTTTGGATGGAAGAATATCACTAAATCCGGATATATCATGTGTGGAAAACAGGAAGTTAGACTCCGGAGCAATCGCTGGCCTGTAAGTACTCTCACCTTTTTTTGTCAAAAAATATGAATATAGGTGAAGCCCACCATCGAATTTTGTTTTTTATTCTATAGTTAATAATAACAGTTTAGGGGCTTGTTTTTCATACAGATACCCAAATGAAAGACTGAAGTGAAACTTACATTTCACTGTTTGTCAACTACTGCACTATATATGATGAAAAAAATATGAGGCAGGTGTCGTTCATGAGATTTTCTTTCTGTTCAGTGTGTACACTATTGACAAAGTGAAAGTAGACTTTCGAAATCATGTATTCATACCAAAATTTCCAAGCTTCAATTTTGTTTCTAAATTCACAATTCAAACATGACAGTGCTTTTAAAATGTTGAATCTATATCAATAATGGCATTCAAATAAAAGAATGAGAACTTAAAGAGGAAAATACAGTTTTAAATAAGAAGAAACAAGAATTATTTATAACTGCCATTATGCGACTACCCCACGGAAATATTTCCTGTTTCCAGTGTTGGTGGTACTATCCCTGAAAAAACAGAATTTCTATACAAAATTTACCGTAACAATTCATTTAGCTAACAGTTTTTTTTATCTATTGCGTTAGAAATATCTAAACATCTATATTTTTTATACATTTTACATTACTTTAAATATTATATAAATGAGTGTATATTGTTTGATAAGTTTGAACGATTTCACAGTGTATTATATGAAATTTAATTTAATTTGATAATTTCATTGTAAAAGAAATGAACTTATCAATGGCAATTTGACTTTAAATAAAAGCGTTCAGTCATGTTGATTATCAATCATCATTCACTCGTGAGTGATGCAGGTGACATGTTCACTCTTCATTGCACACACGTGTCTGTACCACTACATACAAAGTATTCACTCAATTATATAAACATGACATTTTCCCTGAAATCATCAATTATTGCCTTCGTTAATAAATGATAAAACGAATAATGTATGATAACATATCAGTGGAACCCATTGGCACAAAGCTTTGGAAGATTAATTGTTGAAGTGTAAAGTACATAAATTTTACGTAACAGGAGAACGCACCCATTGAACCATGAGCTATAACCTCGATGTCATGTAAAACGGTAAGCAGTTGCATACGGTTTTTACAAGCAGTATTACTGTCACTGTTTTAGGATAAGACTCAAATTTGATAAAAACACTTGATGGTTGAATTAACGTTACATGATAAACCAAACAAGTTGCTGATTTTAAAGTGATAGTTTAATTTTTTTAAAGGTAGTGTATCAGAAAATCATGATATATATAGTTTTACATGATTAACGCCATTTTCAATACTTGACATGTTGTATATGACAAATCCAGTTTTGCTGATGGAGGAAAGACATCAGAATGAAACTGAACAGAGCGACCCTACTTCCATAGGTAACTCGAACTTTTATGGCAACTGTGGTAAGAAGTAAATGATATTGGCACGGCACCTGAGCCCCATCGATCACAGAGGACCGCATGAAAAAGTTTAAAATCGATATAAATCATCTGAATTAGATTATCATTATTATTGAAATACATATAGTCTGGAAATTTAAACCATTAAAACGTGACAATGACGTCAATTTGATCGGAGTCGTGAAATAAAAACGGAATTTTAATGCTAAAAATAGACACCATGCGCGCACAGCACCTTGTCACTCGTACCCTACCCAAGATTATCTAAACTAACCAAAATTATGGATCACAACAAAATTAAATTGAAGTCACGGGATTGATTTCAATGTTATAAAGGAATTATAATTTTAAGCGGAAAATCTATATGTCTTACCTAACCTGTGCTGGTAGACATCCGTTTTTAATACATGTATATTATAAAGTACATTCTGAAAGATACCCTTATGCCAATAAGGACAAATTAAGTAAATCTAAATAGTATATGATTGTAAAAAAGTCATGTGCTTATTCGAATTTTTTAAAAACAAACCTCGTATGCTGCCTTTAAACTATTGTAGTATTTACAATCTATTGTGTGTGTTTTGTGTATATCATTTTTATAGCTTAAACGCATGTCATATAAATCTGTTGATTGTAAATTAACCACAAGATTGTATGTAAATATGTGCACAACTACGGTGGCATATTTCTGCCAGTCAGTTAGCTGCCTGGGTCAAATTAATTCAACGACCATGTCGACATGGTGCGTTTTATAGATGCATTCATATCCAAGAAAAGTTGCAAAATATAGGTTCAACGCTTATAATAGTAGACGAAATATCATTTATTTATGAACGTTGATATATGATCTTGATACATTACTCTGTCGTGCTATTTCCTCAATTAACTTTTAAATCAATTTCTTTCATACACAACTATATAAAAGACATAAAAATGTTTTCATTAAGTCAATTATAGCCACAAATTATATAACTATTACCACTCAACCCATTCATGTGTTCATTGTATATACTTTGATGTGTGACAACTACACCTAATTGTAGGTGACTTATAGGCCTATTAATTTATCATTTTTTGTATCATGTTTTTTTGTTACATATGCGTACATGTCACTATAATGAAATATTTACTTACTTAGATGTGAGGTCAAGTCAGATTTTTAAAAATACGAAAACATTGATTTCTGAGCTTTTGCATGTAGCATTAAGCTGTTTGACTTCTTTTAAAATTGATACTAGACGGGGCAAATTTCTCTCAGTTGTCATATTTTAAGCGGACCTGAACCAAAGGCTCAAGATACGTTTCTATGACCTATTTGCGTCCGTCTTTACTTCCTGTACACGATAAAATCCGGATTTATTTTGCGACTTGAACTCTCACACCTACAATTTTATTGAATTTGATCCAAACTTAAATAGTTCATGTAGTTGTATCTTAGATGAGTTTTTAGATGTGACTTATCTTGTAATGAACGTCTAAACCATAATCATTTGACATTCTGTGCACCGGCACATTTGGCTCAAACAATATCAACTTTACACAGAAGTTATATAACCATAACATCTTGGACATATCTTTACTGTATTTAATCGATTAATATATGTCTTTAAAACCATTCTATAGTAAAATATACTAAAGCAGAGTTGTAGCGTCCTTTACCTGTAGATCTTTGTGTGATATAATCATACGGCCTTCGATACTTTTTTAACATGTCTAATTGATTAATAGATGTTTCAATTATGTCTCTTCAATTAAAAAAAGTTTCATTTTGCACGGAAAAGTGAGCGATGTAGAGTCAGTGGCTGTCTTTTTATATAAATTAAAGATGTACAGCGCGAGGAAGCCAGTTTTATGGTGATGTACTTGGCAAAAAGAAGAAATGCGTGTTCGAAAAATTTCATTTTCAAAAATGTAAAGAAAGTTTGCCTATAACATCGAATAGTTCTTAGTCTTAGTTTCTACACATTATAAACCAATGAGTTTGCACGCAGTCTGTACGGACTGACGGACGTTTGTTTCCAACATTATCGTTAGTGAATAAAGGTAGGCAAGCATAGGGATAATGATAGAAAGAATCATGGTAAAGTATGTGTAATGCGCCGTTGACAATATAAGATCTGATTTATTTTAGTAACATTGTACCACTGTCCTTTTTTATTTCCGTTACAGGTGTGTTCTATCTGTATTAGGATGTCTTGTGTTGGTTGGTACGTTCTATGACATATTTACTTCTAAGAAGAGATCATCCGAAAAATCAAGTAGTAAAGATACAAACACAAAATCGACAGCAATAGACACGGAAACAGCAGTTTCAAACTCAAAATCATCAGACCAAGCAACAAAATCACCAAAACAAGCAACAAAATCATCACCTACCAAGCAGAAACGATTAAATTCAATAACAAAACCATCCGCTCTCGGCGGAATCGACGGTGTCCGCAATGAATTAAATGGTTATCATTTTTATCCCCGACCTTCTCCAGTCCATTACGACAGGACTTCGTTCCCGATAAGTTACCGAGAAGAAAGGTGTACTCAGGAAATTTGGCAAAACCATTTCGCTCTACAGTCTGGTTTTAACAGTGTTGCTGATGTAAATAGAGGATGGGTGTTTGATACTTCAAACAGGCAAGATAGCGAATATTTTAACGCCAGGTCCGTGTACACTGACACTATTGTCGAAGAGGAAAGGGAAAAGAAAGATGATGCCAAGCACGCAGAGAATAAAAGACAACAATCAAGTAATATTTTATTTTTTATAAGGAAACTTGTTTGTATGGTAGCCGTAAAAAGTTGCCCTGTACTTTGACTAAGTGTTATGTGTTATTGTTGATACCTTAGAGATTATTCTGTAATGGTCGAAAAAAAACTGGTTTGATTAAGTCGGTATTGCTGGGGGAAAGATATTTCATTTTATAAATAGATTACCCTTCATTAACAAACTAATAAAACCAAGCCTGGTTTATTTCTTTTCTTGGAGTCGTTCTGTTCTTGAGGGATTATGTCATTAGATACAATTAATTACATATATTTAACAGCAAATCATCTGCGGTTTAATATGCATCTGCACTAATTGATGAAGTAACAATGAAATACGATAATTCATATCTCACTGTATTATTGAAATCAACGTTTAACTTTGCCCACCGTGTTTTTGGTTGTCTCTTGTTTACGATGATTTCTGATAAAAGGATTCCGTTGAATTACAAACTCGTTCAATACTGGTTGCATTGAGTTAAATGAAATAAACAATAACACTGACGTTCCTGGCACACGATTAATAAGTATTCTTTCGAACAAGTTGTGTCTTTTTTTGGTGAATCTTTTTTTGTCCTTCTTAAAGGCAATTAATTCCACTATTATGTAAGTTCTTAATATAAATCTAGGCACTGTCCATACAATGAGGAATTGTTAAAGACTGGAAAAGGTTTTACTATCATTAGCCGGGCTTTATGTCAAAATCACAGCCCTGCTTATGTCGTCGTGATTAATCTTTGCAGCCTTTTCACCGCTAAATTGACCATACGCAACAGGGACTTCTTTTCATTCTTCGAATTTCATTTTTATGTATTGCAAATATGCAACAGATCATACATACTGAGGGCATTGTATTGTGTCCGTTTTTTTAAAATGTTTCCTAAATTAAACCAAACACTTCAACAATATCAATCAAATTAGGAAGACGTAGGACTATTAGTTAAAGCCTGGCTATCGCTACTAATGGTAGCGTGACATAAACAATTAAGTGTTATTAGGCATTTATTAATTAAAATATTATAAAGTTATTTTGCAGTGTTTTGTGCATAATGGGAATGTATTGTACGAGTATGTATTGTGGTGAAAATCATATTTGACAAGACGCCATAGGAGCCGAGTTCGAAAGAGTGAAGAAAAATCGAGATCCTTTTAAATAATAAAACCATGAGGGCGGCAGACGATATTCGGATATTCTCGACGTCTCGATCGTCATGCGGAATATTTTGTCGGTTGTTTGTTTTTATCGTTGAAATTTCTGCTAAATTTATTTCCTTTTCTTTAATCGCCCTCTTATATTTGAACTGAACAATATAAAAGTGGTTGGATAAACCAAAAGATAAATTGTACGGTCACATGGTAACATCTGGGGTAGGTGATTGGCTATACAGGTATAGTTTTTTTTTAGAATGATTTTATTTTAAACAAGATGCATATTAATACCGTAATTCAATCTTGAGATATTTATATTACGTTACTGAAAGCAGTTTTGAATAAAATGATAGTGATGTAGGTAGACGTTATTCTATTTTCTCAACCAATAAAATCTCCCCCACAACACTTACGTCGAAATGTTTAATGCTGTTCACAAATATACTCTCGAGTAAGCGTTTTAACGGAATCTAAAAACTTATCGAACAACGCTGTAATGCTGTAAATAATGACCTATAAATAATACTTGATATATATGTTGCTTAACTATTTCCCTTAGCTCGCTCGTATTAGTCCTGATCTCGTCCGCCTTTTCTTTCTGTTTGTCTTATATGATTAATTATAAAAGTTTGTTTATTGTTTTTTTTAAACTTAACATGTTATACAACTATCGATGTAAACTTATATTTCTTTTATAGAACTATATTTTGTTGATATGTCAAAACTAACCAAATGAATCTTCGCCACCTTACACAAATGCTTTTATAAGTTACTAAGGAGAGAAACTATATAGAATTATTATCTTTCATTCGTTTCAATCCTTTTACTATGTATGTTGTGGAATATGTTGTACATAACATATGAAGGGGAAGGGCCGTAACTAATGTTGTGAGAACTTGTGACCCAACCCCATTACTGCAATTATAAATGCAATAAAATATGATTAAACTATAACGTATTAATAAATATGTTCAAGTCAATAAAATCATTTTTCAAATAGAACATTCCATTTTACAAAGAATGTCACGGCCGTCAGCAGAATGAAATCGCTCCGGAAACGAAGAAATAAGATCGAAATCTAAGCTGGTTAGGAATTATGTGGGCATTTCTACTGGCGTAGAAAACATCATATAACTTCTAACATATGCTTAATTAACTTAACCAGCGACGTTTGACTTGTCAGAGTTTTTCACAAATAATTTGGTCTACCCATTTTCTCTTGACTTTATTTGTTAATTTTATCGGGCATATACATTGTCTGCACTCAATATATATGAAAACATAATATAGGAAAAGATATGAAAACGCAACAAAAGAAGAGTTATGAAAACACACAATATAGGAAGAGATATGAAAACGCAACAAAAGATGAGTTATGAAAACATAATATAGGAAGAGATATGAAAACACAACATAGGAAGAGATATGAAAATACAACATAGGAAGAGATATGAAAACGCAACAAAAGAAGAGTTATGAAAACGCAATATAGGAAAAGATATGAAAACACAACATAGGAAGATATATGAAAACACAACATAGGAAGAGATATGAAAACACAACATAGGAAGAGAGATGAAAACGCAACAAAAGAAGGGTTATGAAAACGCAATATAGGAAGAGATATGAAAACACAACATAGGAAAAGATACAAAAAAACACAACATAGGAAGAGATATGAAAAAACACAACATAGGAAGAGATATAAAAAAACCAGGAAGAGATACGAAAAAACACAACATATGAAGATTTATGAAAAAACGCAACATAGGAAGAGATATGAAAAAACACAACATAGGAAGAAATATGAAAACACAACATAGGAAAAGATATTAAAAAAAAAAACAGGAAGAGATATGAAAAAACACAACATAGGAAGAGATATGAAAAAAACACAACATATGAAGAGATATGAAAATGCAACATAGGAAGAGATATGAAAAAAAACGCAACATAGGAAGAGATATGAAAATCCAACATAGGAAGAGATATGAAAAAAACGCAATATAGGAAGAGATATGAAAATGCAACATAGGAAGAGATATGAAAAAAAATGAAAAAAACACAACATAGGAAGAGATATGAAAATGCAACATATGAAGAGATATGAAAAAACACAACATAGAAAGAGATATGAAAAACACAACATAGGAAGAGATATGAAAATGCAACATAGGAAGAAATACGCAACAAAGGAAGAGATATGAAAAAACACAACATAGGAAGAGATATGAAAATGCAACATAGGAAGAGATATGAAAAAAATGAAAAAAAAACACAACATAGGAAGAGATATGAAAATGCAACATATGAAGAGATATGAAAAAAACACAACATAGGAAGAGATATGAAAAAACACAACATAGGAAGAGATATGAAAAAACGCAACATAGGAAGAGATATGAAAAAACGCAGCAAAGGGTTTAGAGGGGACTAACTTGGAAATAAAACAGTGACACCAATACTGGAGGTACACGATTGCGTAGTTACACCAACAAACAATAGTTACTTAAGGGTAATGATAGGGACAATTGTTCTCATTATGTTGTGTTTTCATATCTCTTAATATGTTATTTTGTCATACCGCTTGAGTGTGCTGAAGGGCAAAACGAGAATATAACACAGTACTGTTGTATATTATTCCGTTATTACTTAGAAAAGGATGTTAATAAGATGGTTGTTATTCTGTACGATTATCTATACCTCGATTATGCCAGCAGTTATAAAGATTATATTTGTCAGGTAAATACACTGAGTTCTGTCACTACTGTTGAAGACCATTCCGTTAGTATTTTATTTTGTAACTGGCGATCAGTTAACCTAACCACGCTTTCCCAGGATATGTGAAGATCAATCAGTACTGGAGCACACACTCATCTCTGCAAGTAACTAATAATATTCTCACTTGGATTAGCGGTGAGAGACGAATGCTCATAAGGCGCAGTGCAGTATATCACGGAACTGTAGCCTGGTTGGGATTCTGACTCATTACCCGTTAACTGATAATCGAATCAGCCAGCCTGGCCAGACACCACTAGTTTTTAGAAAGGGGTTATAACAGTGTAAGATTTAATCAAACACTGCGGGTCACTCTCCGACTGATTAAGTTCTGCAGTGAACATCGTTTGTAATTGGTTTTATTGACCTTAACAATACAACCAAAAGTCAACTACATGTATAACAAACTTGCAAACTTAAAATTTTCATTCTGTCCGTTTATAGATATGAATTAACCAAGCTGATTTATTCCTTACAGGTGTTCGTCTATGTGATTTCACCATCTGGAAACATAATTTAAATGTGATAATCTTTGTCCTTTGACTACTTTATATATGTGTTCCACTATTTTATAAGAACTAATCAGTATTTTACTTACCTGTCTTTGACTATTTGGTTTAACCATCTGGAATTACTACTTAGAGGTGTTCATCTTTGTGATTTAACCATCTGGAGTTATTACTTTGAGGTGTTCATCTATGTGATTTAACCATCTGGAATTATTACTTTCAGGTGTTCTACAAAATATGCTGCTGTCGTTCTCCGTTTATAGCAATTGCCTCAAGATCCTTAGTACTGCTGGTCAAGGAACGAACGCATTTGGCGCTTTGAATGGCATACGGTTTCTGGGAATGAGCTGGATTATTCTTGCGCATACGTTTATGTTCGCCTTAGGCTACGATGGTAACTTTTATTATTATTTTCTGAAGTCAATTCACTCTAAAAATATATATGTGAAAAATATCATTCCTTTATATGATCTTTTTCATTTTTTAAATATATTTTTGGTGCTGTGTGTGTGGTTTTTTTTTATATGAATCTAAGGTAATTCAAAATTAACCGAAGCTCGAATGTAAAACATCTAGTCACTGTTTAACTATATGTATTCTAACAAAATATGGATTCTAACACTTACCCTAACATTATATTAAAATGCACATCAATATGTGATTGAAGTTGTACCAAAACAAAAGTTGATGCGTTCCAAAATCTCTGAAAAAAGTGAATACTACATATAACCTCTCTTTGCAGCTAACATAGCAACACATGAATATCAAAAGAAAAAGATAAACGACTGGATGTTTATGGCGGTACCGAACGCAAATGTTTCTGTGGATACATTCTTTGTTCTAAGGTATAAATACATATTTCTCATTACCTGCTGTTGTTTTGCATTACGGATTGATTGCATAACTTTACATAACAGACGCATTTTGTGCGGTTCTTTCTTAAAAAAGAAGATATACATCCATTCAAATAACACATTTATCACAACAGCACAAACATACGCAGTACATAAGATAAATATTAAAGAATAAAATAAAACTTGCAGGAGAAGTCATAGTGTGACTAGTATGTAGTACGGAACCAGCTCTCCCGATTGGTTCCGGTAAATAGCAATGCTGGAAAGCCACATTTGAGCACGTTGATTGGTCTGTTGCTTTAACTGGAAGTTTGAATGACGTCATAGTTTAGTGAGCGGACAATTGCTATGAATTAAGGGATAGGCATAGACTTCCTTTTTTTTTCATTGGGGTTAATAGACCTGATGCGGGTGGTATCAGGTTCTTGGATAGACTATAACAGAGGTCACCACCTTAGAACGGTCGGGATAAAAAAGAATAAATATAGCATTTAACGAACGGGAGATATAACATTTTAAGGAAGCATTCAGAAGTAATATACATAGTTAGTACATTACATCTATTGAGGATACGTGGCAACGGGGATAACCGCCTGGGAACTGTCAGTAGCACTCGACATCATAGGGGAGTTTAAACCTGGTCAAAGGGTGCATTACACTTCGCTCTTTCCCTGTCGCCTACCATACGACAAAGAGTGTAAATAAAAGTATCCCCTTCAGACTAAATTCTTACAAATACCACAGCATGAACACGTGTATTTTGTTAAACAGACATTTTCAGGTTTATATACACAAAAGAACCACGTGACGTCACTGACTTTCGGATGCTCCAGCCTCAGCCTCGTCGTCACATCATAAAACAGACGATGTTGATAAAAAAAGACCCCCCAACCCCCTCCTCCACACCCCATCCAAAACACTATCCACGTAAAAAATACGATGTTGATAAAAATAGCAAAACCACCTCCCTCCACACCCCACCCAAAACACTATCCTCGTATAAAACAGACGATGTTGATAAAAATAGCACAACTACCTTCCTCCCCACCCCACCCAAAAACACTATCCTCGTATAAAACAGACGATGTTGATAAAAATAGCACAACCACTTCCTTCCACACCCCACCCAAAACACTAGCCTCGTATAAATGCCATATTGTACACATGCGTATAAGGATGAAGTTTCACAATGCTGGCTATTCCGTTTTTCTCCCTCGTATCCCGCGACCTGATTCCTTTCATTATTTCTTGGTCGTTAGGTCGTTTATGTACTAAAGCTGTAAATATATTCGAGCTTTAAAAGATGTATTAGTCATTATCGGTGCCGTGACATTGATGAATACGTAACTATGGCAACCATTTATCGAGTTTGGCCGACTTACATTCTCTTTTAAAACTATTTAATTATTTTTGCTTTAATTAACGATTCGTTCAACATGAAAACATCAGCATTGTTTGTTTATCTCACAGCGGCATTCTGGTGGCAAATCTCTCGTTAAAGGAACTGAAAAAATTAGGAGGAGCAAGAAAATTTAACTGGCCAATGTACTTCTTTCATCGATTTTGGAGGCAAGTATCTATATAACTTATATATCCCATATTCACGTTACCGATTTTTTAATTGGTCGCCTTGAAATATATTTCCTGAAAATTGTGACAAATATATAAATATGATTGTTTTGAATACAGAACTTTATGAGGAGAGCATCATGAAATTGTTATGAATCACACATACAACCCTGACGTTGCATAGGTTTAAAGTTTGTAATCACAAACCCAAAAGTCACAATAAATTAAAATTACCTTTCAAATTCCATAGAAAACGTATTGTTTGGACGGTTACTCATTTTAAAGATGAATTTTAGAAAATTAATGACAAAACATATCTAATTATTGGATAAAAGCATATCTAATGAGTTGCATGGGGGCACACCTTTCATTTTTTCATGTGTTCCTAATTGCGTTATAAAAGATTGAAATAGCTTGCTTTCATATTAACCCTATTGCAGCCGATGTAAAAAGTGTGACGTTTTCTAAACGAGGTTGATATTCTTTACAGTGATGTAACATTTTCATTTATTACGTTATTATTATGAATTGTTCATATAATAATAGCAATGGTTATTTGTACACGATCTGGTTGTTAACATTTCCATGTTTGAGAAATGTTAACAAGATATTGACGACCAATTAGAAATTTGGCTCAGCGTATACATTAATATTACCGGGGTTGTCTGTTAACTGATCGTTAACGCTTATTAAGTGCGGGCGGTCTCAGAAAACAGATGGAACCGCCAACATATTATGGATACAATTGTCACGATGACTTGAAGTCGCTAACATGTGGCATTATATACTTGTGTTTAAAACATTAAAAAAATTATGTGTTTATTTTTTTTTTTCAATTTTAATCTACACTCATTTATTTTACTTGTGAAAAACGTTATTACAACTTAGACAAATCACGCTCGAAGTCGTCCGAGGTAGAACCAGAACTATGCATATACGGATAAAGTGTATTGACTAAACACACAACACATAGCAGTGACGGTATTCGAACCCACGACCATCTGATCCTGTGTTTGATTTTTACCACTAGACCACACACATTTGTATTTAATCATAATTCAATAAACTACTTTCTATTAAATTAAGAGTGCACACAAAATACTTCACTAACTCAAATACTATAACTAGGATATATATATATTATTCGAATTAGCCAGTTCAGAAACTTGTCTAAGAGTAAAAAATCACATGGTTACATAGTCATTATATATGTTTGATTGTGATCCATTCTGCTGGTGGGTGCTAAAGCGCACACAATACCAAAGAGATGAACTTGATATAACTAAGAAATGAAAACGCATTCGTGCACAAAAGCATTTTTTTACTGAAGTGTACATTTTCTGACCGGTATATCTAATCATTATATGTTTTCTAAGAATTCAAGTACTCGTAACTGTCCAAAATTGGTCCAACGGGGGTGTTTGTTTTAAAAGCTTAACCCTGATTATTTGTACAAGTATCATTTTACAAAATAATGATACCGGTCAAAGAACAAATAAAGACCCTTATGGTAACATACTAAATAATGCATTATTGAAGATGGATAAAGACAAAACTCAAACAAATGAACTGGTTTATAGTATTGGAATATAATTGGCCATGGCTTCTATAATATATGAATACAAAATGTGCAGTCATGAAAGTCATTAAGAAATAGTATGTTCGTATCACAGACCAGTTTATAATTGTCACTGAAAAAATTGATCCTGTGAACCCTGGGTACAGATGTTCACAAAGATTTGAATAACTTTCCTTCGAAATGTCCACAAACAATGATCATTAAATGGTGCTGTGACCGCGAAATACTGCCAGTAGTCTTTATTAACAACGTATGAGTACTATGTCCTCAGCTGAAGCCATGACGATTGGAACAAGCCAGTCTTGGATATTAGAAAGCAACTTCCAGAAGAGATACTGAAAAATACATAGAGAACAACCGAAAATACTGTTTCAAAGATACATACATATAGCAATTAAAAAGTTGGATGTGGGAGGGTGGGTAATTTTTGCAATACATAAAAACCCAATGGATTATCAATATTTTTTGCGATTAGCTTTGCGGTTCGCCTCATGAAACCGGGAATTCTTGAAAAAGGAAGTTGACAAAACGGAGTCCCGTAATAATCACTTCAACATAATAATGACACAAATACATGAATATAGGTACTTAGAGTTTCCTCCTTCAATAACCAGATTTAGTCTTTTACTCGACAAATCCTATTATTGAAGATGGATAAAGACAAAACTCAAACAAATGAACTGGTTTATAGTATTGGAATATAATTGGCCATGGCTTCTATAATATATGAATACAAAATGTGCAGTCATGAAAGTCATTAAGAAATAGTATGTTCGTATCACAGACCAGTTTATAATTGTCACTGAAAAAATTGATCCTGTGAACCCTGGGTACAGATGTTCACAAAGATTTGAATAACTTTCCTTCGAAATGTCCACAAACAATGATCATTAAATGGTGCTGTGACCGCGAAATACTGCCATATGCCAATAGTGGCATTATATGCCGCTAGAGGCACCGCCATAAAATGGGGGAAGCGAAACAGCAACATAAACGATTACAATGAAAGAAAAATAACTGGTCTATCCAAGTAAAACTTGTTAAAACACACTAGGCACACAATATTTATCTTATCTCAATTATAACAATATTTTGCATTATAATACCTCAAATGGAGGATTGGCCAACGCACTTCAAATGGAAGCGATATGTCGCGCCAACATACAACAAGCACATTATGCACATAATATTCATCTTATCTCAAATATAACAATATTTTGCATCGGACATTTTTGCATTATAAAAACCTCAAATGGAGGATTGGCCAACGCACTTCAAATGGAAGCGATATGTCGCGCCAACAAACAACAAGCACATTATGCACACAATATGTATCCTATCTCAATTATTACAATATTTTGCATCGGACATTTTGCATTATAAACCTCAAATGGAGGATTGGCCAACGCACTTTAAATGGAAGCAATATGTCGCGCCAACATACAAGCACATTATGCACACACTATTTATCCTATCTCAATTATTACAATATTTTGCATCGGACAAATGGTATTATAAAACCTCAAATGGAGGATTGGCCAACGCACTTCAAATGGAAGCTATATGCCGCGCCAACATACAACAAGCACATTATGCACACACTATTTATCTTATCTCAATTATAATATTATTTTGCATCAGACATTTTTGCATTATAAAACCTCAAATGGAGGATTGGCCAACGCACTTCAAATGGAAGTGATATGTCGCGCCAACATACAACAAGCACATTATGCACACAATATTTATCTTATCTCAATTATACCAGTATTTTTGCATCAGACATTTTTGCATAATAAAACCTCAAATGGAGGATTGGCCAACGCACTTCAAATGGAAGCGATATGTCGCGCCAACATACAGCAAGCACATTATGCACACAGTATTATCTTATCTCAATTATACCAGCATTTTTGCATCGGACATTTTTGCATTATAAAACCTCAAATGGAGGACTGGCCTACGCATATCAAATGGAAGTGATATGTCGCGCCAACATACATCAAACACATTATGCCTAAAACATTTATCTCAAATGTAATAGTTTTGTTGTTTTTTGTATTAGACAGTTGGCATTATAAAAACTCAAATGGAGAATTGGGAATCATGACTGCACTTTATCTCCATGACCATTCTGCAGAGGCCAAGGGGAAATTCGCTTATTAGAAGTTATAAAAACTTGAAGCCCCTTTGTAATTCCATTTAAGAATAACTTATTACCGCTGTCGGACAAGTGAACACCGTCACTGAGAAGACTAGTATCAGCTTCCACAATGTCTGGATATCTTATGTATGCCCCATTCAATTTAAGGACTTCAGTGGCAACCTTACTATTAACCCTGACCCGTACTTTGTCTAAAGCTTTATGGTTACCTTCACCCCTCCAGGAAAGGCGAGGTAAAATCTGAGACCAAACTATTAACACCCCTGGAATCAATTCTTTTATAAATTGTAACATCTTTACAATGCTGTTTCTCAAATCAGCAGATGGTATTTGACCAATATCGTTGCCTCCGACATGCAATACCAGTATATGCGGAGGATCCTCCAATGATAACAATAATCTTAGTGTCCTTCGTAACTGGCAGCTACGCATTCCGCTCCGCCCTTGCCACCATATGCTTGCACCGTACCGTCCTAATCCCAAACTGACACCAGCTGCTGTTGACTGCCTCGCAAAGGTAAACGCCCTTTTGATGATAGACGACCCAACAATCCATACTCTAGTACTGACATCTGCAATACTTAACTTGCAGTCAGTAACAAGCCCATTAAAACCCAAGCTTTTCGGTCGGTACTCTTATGTATCTTTTAAATGATCTTGACTCCCATCTACCTAATTCTTGTATGCCACTGTCAGACATACCCTTATTTGAAGCTGTTGTGGCTGCTCCAATCCGGAAAGAGTGAGATTTGTATCTGGCCGAATCAACTCCTAAGGCTACAAGTGACTTCTTCAAAACTGAACTAAACTGATAGCGGGTTACAGCGGAGCCCCCAAAATGTATGAATAACTGACCCTGTTGCTTAGAACGAACGTTTAAAAATGATTTCATCCGATCGACTGGACATAAAACAGATTTTACAGCTGGAAGTGAAATAATTGTACCCTTGCCCAACTGATCAGTTTTTGAATGTAAAATTCGTATTTCAATCTCTGAATTTTGACTCGAAAGTTTAACATCCGACATTAATAGGGCATGAGCAGAATTACTTTTGGAATCTGCGACAAGCTCCCCAACCCGTAATAAACCAAAATATGCCAAAGAAAAAGCGGCGGAAAATAGGGTAGACTCATATGAAGAACTGCAAATGATAGGTTATATTTTTAATATTCTCCCTAACAAAACGGGATCAATAGGTAATCTAACATCAATCCTCTTATCAAGACGCTCCATACCTGTGAGCATTTTTTTAACGACAAAATTTTGTGTGACATCACAGACATCATGCAGTTTACATTTGAAACCAATACCTGCTAGATAAGATCGAGCGGTAGCTGGGGAACACCCCTTAAGAGACAAATGAGCTACAAATTCGGACACTTGTAGAATACTTGGAGGCCACAACAATTCCATTTTGTAATTACTTCTAAATAACTGAAATGCATTTATGCCTGTATTGTAAGACTCCCTTGTATTAACCGCCAATGATGATTCTAGCAACAAATCAGCTCGGGACTTGATATCATCTTTTCGAAACACAATGGTACTGGAGATGGGTATTGTTCTGCCCTGGGCGCCAGATGCTGAAAACGAACCCATTGCCTACGTGAAAGAGCGTCTGCGATGTTATTAAATCTACCTTCAACATGAACACTTTTACACTGTATATTGTAAGACATGGATTGCAACACAAGTGGACGTATCAACCGCATAACTCTTCGTGATTTTGAAGTCTTTTTGTTCAAGATAGAAACGAGAGCAAGGTTATCTGTATTCAGTATAATCTTTTTATTTTGAAAGTAGCTACCCCATGTTTGAAAAGCCAGTACAATTGGCACTAATTCTAAAAAGGTCATATCCTTCAAGATATCAGTGCCCTGCCAAGCACAAGGCCACTGGAAAAAAATCCAATATGGTTCAAAGTAAGCTGCACAACCTAAACTAGCATTACCTGTCGCATCAGTGAAGAGCTGCAATTCTCGACTGTTGACCCATTCTGATTCAGGGAAATAGCAAATGCCATTAAAACAGTCAAGAAATATTAGTAACATTTTGATATCCTCTTTTAAAGGAGCTGTAACCCTAATAAAATGATGCTGTCTAGTGATCCCGGACATAGCATCATAAAAACGCCTGCAAAAAGCACGAGCCGCTGGGATTGCCCGCAAACAAAAATTTAACAAGCCGGTTAGTGCCTGCAAAACTTTAAGTGTTACTTTCTTTTTATTTAAAACATAACTTAAGCATTGTCCTAATTCGTTTAGCTTTTCGGAGGGAATTCTGACTTTCGTTTCAAGTGAGTCAATTTCTAGACCTAAAAATGACAATACCTGTGTAGGACCATAAGTTTTATCAATTGCAACAGGAACACCAATCTCTAAACATAAATTTTCAAATGAACACATTAACGTACTGCATTCATTGGACTCTTTCTTGCCACCAAACAAAAAATCATCCAAATAGTGAAGAACACAACCATGCTCTACCCTTTGTTTTATTGCCCACTCCAAAAAGGTTGAAAATTTTTCAAAAAGAGAGCAGGAAATAGAACATCCCATAGGAAGACACCTGTCATAAAAGTACTTTCATCCTAAACTAAAACCCAGTAGCTCATAGTCTGATGGACTGACTGGCAATAACCTAAATGCCGATTTAATATCCATTTTTCCTAATAGGGCCCCCTGTCCAAAGGTACTGACCATAGACACTGCTTCATCAAATGAGGTGTAATGAACTTTACACAGCTCTTCACTAATAAAGTCGTTTACGCTTGAACCAGGAGGATGTGACAAATGCTGTATGAGACGAAAAGTGTTATCCTTTTTAGGCACAATACCAATGGGAGATAATCTAATATTGGGAAATGGCTTCTCCTCAAAAGGGCCTGCCATTCTACCTAAAGCTACTTCTTTATTCACTAAATCAAAGGCAACTTTTTCGTTACTTTTAACGGAAACTAGGTTTTTACAGTATGTTGGAACCCTTGGACCACTGTAGTACAGAGGGAAGCCAAATTTAAACCCATCTATTAATTCCTTTTTTACTGCATGCTCTGGATAATATTCCATAGCTCGAATCAATGACTCAATTCGAATTGGAGTATTGCCGAGGGGCGCCATATCTGGGGAAACCACGTGGTAAACCTTGAACAGGTGCGATTGCTCTGAAGCTGGGTCGGCTTGGACGTGGCGAGAAACGTGTACCTTGCTGGAAACTGTTGCCAGGCCTAAAATTAGAAGTATTACACATATTATGTTGCACTATCCCACCTGTGTTGCAACGCCATGCGGGGTGAGCGCCCGAACAGCGCAAGCAAATATGTCTATAAGTACACATCGACTTATTACACCAGTTATTGTTAAAATCGTAACACTTCCTTACAAGTGTGCTCTTTTTACCATCAGTAGATGGTGTATGGAACATATAAAGAAGCCAGAGCTCCTGGTCAACAATGCCCCAACTGGTATTTGGATCACGGGCTTTCTTAATTCTAAACTGCTCATCATAGAGCTTCCACCTAAGACCCCCATAACGTTGAGCACCCAATAGAATGGTGCTCATGTACTTCAAAAGGCCCTGAGTGGCCTCTGGGTGACAAGCTGAGAACAGACTTATGTACACCAAAAAAGCATCTGACCACTGCCTAATATCAGTAATTTTAGAAGCAGAAGATCGAGACTGCAAGACCAACTGACCTTCAACCACACATACTCTATTACTGGAGTCTGCATTGGCAGCAGCATTGTTTATCAGCAGCCCAAGATCCACAAAATCCCCATTTAAGATTTTTAGTCGCAATGCAGCACTAACTTGGCTGCCAAGATCGTCACTGTAGCTTATTATGCTATTAGTATTACCCTGTACATCCTCATTGGTTCCAGCAGCTGTTACATCCACTGGCACGTCTGCTGACATTTGAGTACCAAGCGACTGAATTATTTGTGGCGTCACTTGCCGCACGACCTCCCTGATGACCTCTGGCGACACTAACTGCTGCTCAACCGCCGCAGGTATGGGGGCTGGAGGCTCTGGCACATGGTTTGGGGTGGATCTTGAAGGCCTCCCACGTGCGTAAGGACTTTTAGATGGCCTCTTTGGCATTGTTCTGGAATATAGACCTGCCGCATATTAATACAATATTTGCTAAAATTCAGTATTTATATAATACAAATATATATATATAAAGTACCTTATCGTCATTTACAAAATATAATTAGTCAAAACACTCTCCAATATGGCTTTAATTATGTGTTGATGCCACAATCAAGTTATAAATGCGGCCAGTCAAGGCAATCAGCAAGAGGCCCTATTTTAATGACTATTTTACTCTGAAAGCATCGACATGGACAATATAAGATTTGGTTGCCTAAGTTAGGTGACCACTTAGTAGAGGTGACCGTTTAAACAGGTTTGATTGTATTCACAATGAAATCCATCGTGTCGACCACTCCTGCCCACAAGCAACTACAAGCTGGACACAAACTACCACATGGTACTTTAACCATTTATCATAAATTTAAATAATAAACTGCTTCGTTATTTCCAATATCGTTTAAAACCAAAACAGTTGGTAACGGTTTTTTGCCCATGACGAAATCCGAGTACGCTACGTCGCGTCTTGTCATTGGTTTTCGTACTCGTTCAAAATCCATCAAAATCCAGGAACATCAAGGTGAAAAAACAGTTATGATATATGTAATAGCATCAAATAGAATTAAAAGTACAAATATGTCAAGTTAATTTTTGCAATACATAAAAACCCAATGGATTATCAATATTTTTTGCGATTAGCTTTGCGGTTCGCCTCATGAAACCGGGAATTCTTGAAAAAGGAAGTTGACAAAACGGAGTCCCGTAATAATCACTTCAACATAATAATGACACAAATACATGAATATATGTACTTAGAGTTTCCTCCTTCAATAACCAGATTTAGTCTTTTACTCGACAAATCCTAATACCTGACATCACAGCGGCCATTACTCTGACATTTCATTATTATATCAGACTTTTTCAACAAAATATCAACTCGTGTACACAACAAAAATTAAAGACTGAGAGACGGCGGACATGATCTTGTCAACAAAGCAATCGGCTCAAGTGAGCTTAAATGACATAGTGAACTAGTAATGTATGTACCGCCTTTGCTTATATCGCGTGGACTCAAACATGTACGTATAGATCCTCAAATTATGTGCTTAACATGATTTCACAAGTGACCGATTAAACGGATTGACCAGCATTATTTTATTATTATTTTCAATTTTTATTGAATGAATACTGTGCTCTTTTTGACAGGAAAGAGACGAAATCTTTGTCAAATTATCTACAAATTGCGTCGGTAATTAGGCCGCCATCCTATAGTTCAAGGTTATCTAATGATTGACCGTTTTTTTCTGGTTCCTGTTTCAGACTGACACCTCCCTACATGTTGGTGTTGATGGTTGGTACGGTGCTGCTACCGTACGTGTACTCTGGACCTTTGTGGACGGATGGGGAGTTCCCCACCATGAGTTACTGTCGCCAAAATTGGTGGACCAACTTATTATACATTAACAATTACGTGCACGTGGATGAAATGGTTTGAACTTAACAGTATAATTACTATCACGACGTATTTTTATTGTAAATTGCGCCACCTCTCCCTATCATACTTTTTTCAGCTAAACAAAATACGCCGTGGCATTTTTCGAAAAATATACGAATATTACAAATTTACTTGATTGCACCGATTGGTCATATCTTTAAAGAGACGGCACTCGTCTTTGTTCTGTGTATTTTCATGAAGTATTAAGAAAATTATCTGCAAAAATGTTACTTGAAGTGGCGCCTTTTTCTCCATTGTATCGCAGCTCCATGCTATTAAACCACGTGGGTACTAGTGTCATCACGTGTGCACATGAAGAAATGTGTTTGGCTTTTATTTGTCTTATTATAACGAAAATTTTTTGTGCTAATGTCATTACGTGTAAACACGATGAAATGTTTTGGTAGATATATTTATATTGTCTTATTATTGTTTTAGTAATCCGCGGCTATAGAAATGTTCGTCTTGTTCTTGGGAATTTGGACATAATACAAACAGAGCTTTACCATAGTCAATACCATTTTCATTGACATTGAACGTCATTCTGTTGTACATAATCTACAAAAAAAAAACACCGAAAATTAGTCTTGACCTTTGAAATAAATAGTCGAAACATAACATAAAAGTTCGGCACTTTGTGCAGAAATACAATTGAATCAGGAAGGACGAGGATGTAGCTGGCCCAGACAAACTCACTACCGAAAGGTTTATGATTAAGTAAAAATATGTCGAATGTCATTGCAGACATTTCGTCTGAGTTGTTTGTCAAATAAAAAATATCAAATAAGGATCAGCAGAAAATACTGTCTAGGATACTAAAATGAGCACTTGAAAATTAGTCTGATAAATACTATAGAAATTGTCAAGATAGTCTAGTAAGTTCAATCAACCAATCAGAAACTTTATCAGAACCCTGTTACACTTTTTTATAAAGAAAACATACCAAAAACATTTGTATTTATTAAAAACAAAACAAGCGTCGACGATGATCAAAGTGTTCGAATAATTTGTTGAGAGCACATTCTAATTGTTTAATTTCTTTTCCCAACTGTTGTTATTTTCAGTGTATGGGAAGATCGTGGTACCTGGCCAATGATATGCAATTTTACATTATTTGTCCTCTGCTCTTTGTACCATTATTTTTGTAAGTAATAAGTGAAATGATTTCATTTTCTACAAGTATGTTTGATAAGGTAAGTTGTGGTGCAAATAATGGTTTATATACGAGTATATATGATATAATATATTATATCGATAAGACAAACCACGAGGTGTTTACAATTCACTCTCTATAGAGCTGGTGAAGCAGTGTTTTCTCATAAATAGCCTTAATTAAAAGGTAAGACATGCCGATTGTCAGTGAATCATTTCAAATCTTTATATTGTTTATGAGTAAAAGCAGAACTTCCAGAGTCCAAGGACAATGAAATGTATTTTAACATTTTCAACACTTGAATGTTAGAAAAGCACCCAAACGATCATGATTACAGACCGGCTCCAGAAAAACTGCATTTGGTTCCATTGACAACGACTAAATAATATTAAAGTTACTTGTCAAAATTAAGTGTTATAAAGGAAAAACATCCAAACTATCATAATTACAGAATGGCTCTTACAAATGCATTTGGTTTCATTGACAATAACTAAATAATATTAGAGTAACTAGTCATAATGTCAAAGTGAAGCGTTTAAGTATTTGTATTTAAAGAAACTATTGGTGAAACCTGAGCCTCCTGGTACGTTAAAAATATTCATGGTGAGTGCTGTTACATTAACACTATACTTTTCAAAACATTGAAATCAATGTGCAATATTTATTATTCAGTTTTGGTCAGTGATTTTCTTTCTTACCTTGTATTTCAGTAACGTTATTGCCGGAACACTATCTTGCCTTCTGTTTCTGTGTGCAACAATTACAACAACGGCACTTATCGTTTATCACCATGAATATGCGGCACAGAACATTCACCCACAAGGACCCGAAGGGTAATACCATAACACCTTGACTAGACAAATTTATGTGAACTGCATTTTACCATTAGGATGTTATGAAGGTCATCCCATTACTTTTATATCGAAAAGTAAAATTGAGTATAAGCCAATACGCTACCAAGGGTAATTACATAGTATCATCTATGAGTATATTATTTTATATTGTTTTTGCCAGATATGGTCAGCGTACATATCGATTATCATATTGGTATTTTTGAGAATAATTACCGTGACAATGCCAATATCACCATTTAAGACGGGTGTCCCGAAAGTAACGAGACAACTGTCATAACTTTTCTAATTGATAGTTCTCACAAATTTTAATCTCATGCAGAAAACTTCTTTTCTTTTAATTTTTTTGGTCAATGTTTCGGTAAATAGTATTAACATAAAGATATTTTGAGGGCGATTTCGTAACTTTCTGGGCATCACTCGTATCGATATTGAAATTAAATGTGAAATTAAATGTGTAATTATGTAACAATAATCAACAAATAATTAATGTTGATTACACTCATCATAATTTAAAACGACTGCAAGACATGTGTACAAATTATTTTCCAAAATGTTATTTATTGTTTACTAAAATACAACAACAAAAGAATAAACTTCCTAATTTTGTGCTCTTACTCTTTACATTCAAATTATTTTAGATGTTACATATTGTATGCTGCACTGAAAGTTTATGAACATATTTATTTTCGTTTCCATGTGTATATCTCATACATTACCTACCTTTAAATACTAATATGAGTATGTTTTTGGGAAAGAGCACGCCGACTTGGAAACAAATTAATTATATTATCGTGTCTTACATTGGGAAAGCATTATCCATGTATTTTTGTCTCGCCGCGACGAATGAGCGAAAGCGAGATTAAGGTGTTGCTTTTCCGTCGACAGCGGCGGCGCCAAACATTTATATTTAGCTCCAACGTTAAGTTTTCGTTTTTACACTATTTCTCAACAAGTACAAGTGTTAGGACACTCATACTTAGATCATAGTTACAACTAACACCCTGCATCACATTATACACTGCAGATGCTGAGTATGACCTACACTGCAGGTCCGTTGACTTTGTTTGATGCTGAATTTTGCATTTACCTCCAACATTTAGTTTTCGTTTTTACACTATTTCTCAACAAGTACAAGTGCTAGGACACTCATACTTGGATCATAGTTACAACTAACACCCAGCATCACATTATATACTGCAGATGCTGAGTGTGACCTACATTTCATGGTCCATTGACATTGTTTGATGCTGAATTTTGCATTTACCTCCAACGTTATGTTTTTATTTTTACATTATTTCTCAATAAGTATTAGTGCTAGGACACTAATACTTGGATCATAGTTACAACTAACACCCTGCATTACATAATATAATGCAGATGCTGAAAAATTATTCTTTTTTTATTTTTATTTTTTTGTTTTTGTTTTTTTTAAAAATATGTTTTACTTAGAAATACTGGTTTAAGTTTTTTATTTTAAATATGTTTTACTAAGAAATAATGGTTTAAATTCTATATGCAACTACCATCAAGCTCATATCTCAAAAATCACTTATTGTAATTGATCGAAACTTCACACAATACTTCCTACAATATTTCTTAGTCATTAAACCTGCTACATTAATCAAATAAGATAACTCTTGCATGAATGTAATGCAAATTCTTTTGTCATATTTTTGCAAATCGTGGCTGTTACTTAATTCTTCAAATCAAATAATTGTTGTAAATAACCACTATTTAATATATTATGGAAGTTGTTGTGTCATTTCTCTGTTACCACTGGATTAAAACAATATTTTTTTAGCTTTACAGATACATGCAGCCATTTTTGTCATTGTATTTTAATTTTTTTCTCTCTCCTATGTGTGTATAACGGCCAAAGCGGACACAAAGCGGAATTCTTGTCACAAGTTACACTTTTACAGCAAAAGACAAATCTTTATAAAAGCTACGTTATATTTGCATATATCTCTGTAACATATTGTGATAACGTTATATTTGCATATATCTCTATTACATATTGACATTACGTTATACATGTATTTGCATATATCTCTGTTACATATTGACATAACGTTATATTTGCATATATTTCTGTTACATATTTTGATTACGTTATATTTGCATATATCTCTGTTACATATTGACATTACGTTATATCTGCATATATCATTGTTACATATTGGCATTACGTTATATTTCATATACCACTATAACATATTGATATTACGTCGAAAATGAATAATAAAATGAAACACATTTATAAGATAAGTAGCATTCGAAATAGTTTTACCTTTATTTTGACCTTTATTTTAACAATTTTATGCTTTAACTGTTCCCTATTACCTATTATTCGTTGCTTGACTGACAATTGCATGCACAATGGATAGTTTTAATTTAGTTGATTACAATATAGCATTATACTTGTGATTAAAGTTGTTTTTAGGGCTTTAACAACATATTCAACACATATGTTCAACTGAACTTTAACCATGAACTTTGATAGAGCCATTATATTTGTTGTACATGCACTATTAAATGATATTTTACTTTGTTTTAGATCTTTAAAAGTATTTCTAAGACTTGTTGATATGAATAGGTAAATATATGAAAGCACAATGTTTATTATAAAATCTAACAAGCATATATTACTTGAGTAACATTTTATGTAGTTAACACGTCTATTACTTGTTAACGTGTCTATTACTTGTTAACACGTCTATTACTTGTTAACGTGTCAAATACCTGTTAACGTGTCTATTACTTGTTAACGTGTCTATTACTTGGCAAACACGTATATTTCTTGGTTAGCAATATTCTGAAATGTCATTTTTTAGATAAAACATATTTAAACATTTTTCCAGAGTTAAACTATATGATATTTGTTTTTAATGTAATGTGAACCTGTTGCTTTATATTTTCGTATCATTAAACAAATACTTTTACCTTTTTATTAACATCATTTTTTGTTGACGTACTATATAAAACATGACATTTTAAAGTAACGATGAAGAGGCAATCATTTGGAAAGGTAAGTTTATGTGTACATTTATAATAAACAGTTGCTGTTTGCATATATAATTGACAGCTTCTATAGACATTAATAATTGACAGTGTCTATAGACATTTATAATTGATAGTTTCTGTTTTCATATATACTTGACAATTTCTATAGACATTTATACTTGACAGTGTCTGTGTACATTTATTATCACAGTTTCTTGGTACATTTTTAATTGACAGTTTCTGTTTTCATTTATACTTGACATTTTCTTTAGACATTTATAAATGGCAGTTTCTGTGTACATTTATAATTGGCGGTTTCTGTTTACATTTACAAATGACAGTTTCTGTATACATTTATAAATGGCAGTTTCTGTTTATATTTATAATTAACAGATTCTATAGACATTCGTAATTGACAGTTTCTGAGTGACAGTTTCTGTTTACATTTATAATTGACAGTTACTATAGACATTTATAAATGACAGTTTCTGTGAACATTTATAATTAACAGTTACTATAGGCATTTATAAATGACAGTTTCTAAGAACATTTATAATTGACAGTTTCTGTAAACATTTATAATTGACAGATTCTGTAGACATTTATAAATGGCGGTTTCTGTTTACATTTATAATTGACAGTTACTATAGACATTTATACTTGACAGTTTTTGTATACATTTATAATTGGCAGTTTCTGTTTACATTTGTCATTGTCACTTCAGTTTAGACGACGACTACATGAAGAACATCTACCTTCCGAGTTATGCCCGGATGGGACCCTACATAGTCGGAGTCTTTACTGGTTATATTATGTACCGATGTAACTGCAAATGTAGAATACCAAAGGTGATACAATATTAAAGATATGTTTGCAGTTCTGGACTAATGCAACAGCGTTGTTGTTAACACTAAGATTGGTATTTACCAATCATTCTTAAGAATATTCTTAAATTTGAACTCAAACATAAAATTTAAAAAATACAATTCTAAACCATTTTTTAAACCAAAATTTGCAAGCATACAGGGGCAGCTAATATAAAGTGAAATAAATTCTACAACTATTCTATCGGTAATGATAAACTAGATGTCTAAGGTTGAAAATTGGATTTTTAAGCTCAAGTCTTAAAATGTCCTTAGGAATAGTTGGTGAATACGCCCTCAGACCTTCTGTGACTCGCTTCATTAACCTTTGCAAGTTTAAGATGATAGAGACATCTACAGACATTGGATGAACGGGAAGTCTGTATGAGTTTTAATAACAAAATCTTTGTCTTATAAAAGTTCTTATGATTGTGTTTATGAAACACAAAAATGTAATCTGTGACTATTTCTCGTAATTTTAAAAATAAAATTCACTAAGAGGTCGTAAATTTTCGAACGTTAATGAAGCGCACCCATTGGCCGATGCATTGCCGATGTGTTGTTCACGAAAAAGGTCGAGGATTTGATCTGAGGCCGATGCCCTCTCAACACTCTGTACGGGTTCTAACCAACAAACGGAACAAAATTATTGAATATATGGTCTCATTTCACAATGGAGCTGAAATATAATACTATGGACACAATTTGAGAATATCATTAGGAAAATATTGTTGATAAGTCAACAATATAAAGCAATTTAGCTTAATAATAAAGGTCTTTCTTATTAACCATTGTGTTCAATAACACAATATCACGTTTTTGATTAATTAGCCAAATATTTTAAGAAGCTATAGCTGTTCTAAACAACATGATATAATATTAATTTTTATCATGTTTATTCCAAAATATGTTCTTGTTCAGCCTGAATTGAAACACTGAACAGAACCGCCACCTGATATTTTATAAATTTTCTCAAAAGTACTTATTTTGAAATTTGGATTTGAATAAGAAAAACACTTAGAGTACCAATACTTATTGGAAATACAAAAGTAACGGGTTTGCTGTTCCATTCATGAGTTGTTACTTCATTAATCGAATAGTTGATCGTGATTTAAATGTTGAATTATTGCGAAAATTGTATTTGTTTAAACTGATAATGTACTTCGTACATATCGGAATAAATATTTGTTCCACTCTAAATTTTATTTTAATTAGGTAGTTAACATTGTCTGCTGGTTCCTCTGTGTCAGTATCTGCTGCGTGGTCGTGTATTCCGTGTTCTCGTACGAAGGGAACCATATTTTGACTCTTGCAGAATCTATCGTCTATCTATGTCTACGTCGGACCGCCTGGGGTTTGGCTATATGTTGGATTGTGTTTTCCTGCGCCACGGGTCACGGCGGTCAGTATACATAACCACCTGTTATTATTATCATTTTTAGAATGTATCGATCTGTTATGTGCTATAATTAAGATATATGACCACCATTGAGCATAATCACGATGTACAAAACATTGAAATATCCGGTAGATGAAACACATTACGTAGCTTTTATTCTTAGTTTTAATAGAAACATTTGAAATTAATAAAGCAAAAAAATACACACACTTATATTTACATTTAACATGAAAATGTCAAGCTTTTGAAACAGAAAGTTCGTACAAATTTATTAATTGTACTTGATTGAATCTTCAGGATAAACACCTCCAGTAACATATAAGCACAGAGTTGTCCGATATAATGTGAAGTTGTACTATCAACATACTGATCACTGGATGGCTAATGACGTCCCGTAATGACATGTGATCAATAACGTAACCTTTACTGTTTTTGTAACATGAATGCATTATCGATTTTTGTCCATTCAAAATCAGTTACTGTGATTTACATGAGACTCATATTCAAATGTAAAACATGTTATTGACGAATTCCTGATAACGGATTGATAATATATGCAACCAAAATTATATATATATATATATATATATATATAAATGTCTGAAATCTGCGCCATTAGCACTAACAATTGTGTATATTTCACGTGGCATATATCTATGTAGGTATGATTAACAAGCTGCTGTCATGGAAGGCGTTCATTCCACTCGGTCGTCTGACATATTGTACCTATCTTGTGCACCCGCTAGTGAATATCATGTTCTATTCCGGCAGACGACAGACATCATATTTCACAGATTACGAAGCGGTACATCATTTATCTATTACTTGTCTTTACATGTATTCTATATTACGGCTCCAACTGTTTGTGTGTGTTTGTGTGTATGTGCGTGCATTTGGGCGTGCGTGTATGTAATAGGTGTTATTTTGTTTTCAAGAATGTGTTATAAAACATTTACAAAGTCTGCATGTATGACTGTTCTACAAATTGTTTAATAGCATACTGTTGTGTGGGTGGGGGTGGGGGGGAGGGCATGTCCTATCATTGTTACGTTTACTTTTACCATTTTTTTCACATTATATATTATAATAGGTCAAAAGAGTGTTTTCCAAACCAAAAATACATTTGAAGGCAATAGTTTTATTAAATATTTATAGGTTCAATAATATTTTGTTTAAATATATATGTTATGGACACTACACAGCATGAAAAAATACTGTTGTGATAGTAATATATGCTGAAATGACACGGAACACGTCGAAATAAGGTGGCATAATCGGCTCCATTGATTACATATAGGACACTTGCTTTTTGTAATTATATGCTCAATGTAGGTTTAATATAATATATGTTATTGTGTTATTGTTATTTATTATATTTCTATTTTATTTTTCGGGTATTCGAATACATAATTAATATTTTATTTTATATTTATGTGTCATATATCAGTATTTTTATTCTATATTATAGGCATATGTGTTTATTGGACATCTTGTCATGTCTTACGGTGCTGCCTTTGTTGTTTCGCTGATATTTGAATCACCCATGATGGGATTGGAAAAAGCAATCTTCAAACGAGGGCACAAATGAAACAAAAACACAAGAGATCGATGGTAGCGGTTGTTCTACTATGTATGCTACTGTCAATACAATAAACAAAATCAACAATAAATAATATTGTGTTATTTTATTCCAAATATGACTTTTTATATCAGTATGCCCATAATGATACATGTACACATGTCACTTTAATAAACATTTACTTACTCATTGTACGGTCACGTGATCACACCTGGAGTTAACGATTGTCGCTATACTTTCATGATACACGATAATTTTAAGATGAACATTTGATAAGTTAAACCTGCAAGGGCTAAAACTAAAGCACTCGCGATCACAAGTTGAAAAACCAACGACCGTTCAAAGTTGATATTGGCACTTTTAATTTTAGTTTTTGTAAATCAAATATTGCATACAACCAATACCACCACAAGGTAAATACATGTGGAAAGCATGAGAAATGGTGCGCCGACACACATCAATAATATTTATTGCGACATATTGTAGACCAGTTATTTTCAAATATATTTCAGGTCATTAATACGGTATATTTATGTATCCAGAATCATAAATAGGAAACTGCAGGTACCTGTCTAAAGTTCGGGACACATCTCGACATCTCGTACACCTTTTAAATACAGTGCCGGAATGTTGTTTCAAAAGCTGGTCGGTTGATATTTCATTTCGATTTTGGGAGTATGGACAGTGTTTTAGTTCCCAACCAACGTCGGAGTGTTGGAGGAATTTATTCCACCGATATATATAGATCAGTGCTAATTACAAAATGAAGATCAACTAGACCGTGGCTGCTCTTCTTCAGGTTGTCGGTAAAGCACATATTGTGGCAGTTCCGACTCGGGTTGCTTGTTTAACACATATTGTAGCGACTCGGGTTGCTTGTTTAACACATATTGTGGCAGTTCCGACTCGGGTTGCTTTTTTAACACATATTGTGGCAGTTCCGACTCGGGTTGCTTTTTTTAACACATATTGTGGCAGTTCCGACTCGGGTTGCTTGTAAAACACATATTGTGGCGACTCCGACTCGGGTTGCTGGTCAAGCACATATTGTGGCGGTTCCAACTCGGTTTCCTGGTCATGCACATAGTGGCGGTTCCGACTAGGGTTGCTGGTCAAGCACATATTGTGGCGGCTCTGACTCGGGTTGCTGGTCAAGCACATATTGTGGCAGTTATGACTCTGGGTGCTGGTCAAGCACATATTGTGGCCGTTCCGACTCGCGTTGCTGGTCAAGCACATATTGTGGCGGTTATGACTTATGTTGCCAGTAAAGTACATATTGTGGCGGTTATGACTCGGGTTGCTGGTCAAGCACATATTGTGGCAGTTATGACTCGGGTTGCTTGTCCTGCACATATTGTGGCGGTTATGACTTGGGTTGCTGGTCAAGCACATATTGTGGCGGTTCAAACTCGGGTGACTCGGGTTGCTGGTCAAGCACGTATTGTGGCGGTTATGACTCGGGTTGCTGGTCAAGCACATATTGTGGCAGTTATGACTCCGGTTGCTGGTCAAGCACATATTGTGGCGGTTATGACTCAGGTTACTGGTAAAGCACATATTGTGGCAGTTATGACTCGGGTTGCTTGTCCTGCACATATTGTGGCGGTTATGACTTGGGTTGCTGGTCAAGCACATATTGTGGCATTTATGACTCAGGTTGCTTGTCCTGCACATATTGTGGCGGTTATGACTCGGGTTGCTGGTCAAGCACGTCTTGTTGCGGTTATGACTCGGGTTGCTGGTCAAGCACATATTGTGGCGGCTCTGACTCGGGTAGCTGGTCAAGCACATATTGTGGCGGTTATGACTCGGGTTGCTGGTCAAGCACATATTGTGGCAGTTATGACTCCGGTTGCTGGTCAAGCACATACTGTGGCAGTTCCGACTCGGGTTGCTGGTCAAGCACATATTGTGGCGGTTATGACTCAGGTTGCTGGTAAAGCACAGATTTTGGCAGTAATGACTCAGGTTGCTGGTCAAGCACATATTGTGGCGGTTATGACTCGGGTTGCTTGTCCTACACATATTGAGGCGGTTATGACTTGGGTTGCTGGTCAAGCACATATTGTGGCGGTTCCAACTCGGGTGACTCGGGTTGCTGGTCAAGCACGTATTGTGGCGGTTATGACTAGGGTTGCTGGTCAAGCACATATTGTGGCCGTAATTACTCAGGTTGCTGGTCCTGCACATTATGTGATGGCTCCGTCTCGGGTTGCTGGTCAAGCACATATTGTGGCAGTTATGAGTCGGGTTGCTGGTTAAGCACATATTGTGGCGGTTATGACTCGGGTTGCTGGTTAAGCACATATTGTGGCAGTTATGACTCAAGTTGCTGGTAAAGCACATATTGTGGCGGTTATGACTCGGGTTGCTGGTCAAGCACATATTGTGGTGGTTATGACTCAGGTTGCTGGTTCTGCACATATTGTGGTGGCTCCGACTCGTGTTGCTGGTCAAGCACATATTGTGGGGGTTCCGACTGGGGTTGTTGGTCAAGCACATATTGTGGCGGTTATGACTCAGGTTGCTGGTAAAGCACATATTGTGGCGGTTATGACTCGGGTTACTGGTTAAGCACATATTGTGGCAGTTATGACTTAGGTTGCTGGTGAAGCACATATTGTGGCGGTTATGACTTAGGTTGCTGGTGAAGCACATATTGTTGGGGTTCCGACTTGGGTTGCTTGTCATGCACATATTGTGGCAGCTCCAACTCGGGTTGCTTGTCCTGCATATATTGTGGTGACTCCGACTTGAGTTGCTTGTCCTGCACATAGTGTGGTGGGTCCGACTCGGGTTGCAAATAAAGCTAATATTGTGCGGGTTCTGATTCTGGGTGCTGGTCAACCACATATTGTGGTGGCTCCGACTCGGTTTGCTGGTAATGCACACATTGTGGTGGCTCCGACTTGGGTTGCTGGTAAAGCACATATTGTTGCAGCTCTGACTCGGGTTGCTGGTAAAGAACATATTGTGGTGACTCTGACTCAGATTGCTGAAAAAGCAAAAATTGTGGTGGCTCCGACTGAGGTTGCTGGTAAAGCACAAATTGTGGTGGCTCCGACTCGGGTTGCTGGTAAAGCACAAATTGTAGTGGCTCTGACTCGGGTTTCTGGTAAAGCACAAATTATGGCATCTCAGACTCGAGTTGCTGGTCCTGCACAAATTATGGCATCTCAGACTCGGGTTAATGGTCCTGCACAAATAATGGCAACTCAGACTCGGGTTGCTGGTCATGCACAAATTATGGCATCTCAGACTCGGGTTGCTGGTCATGCACAAATAATGGCATCTCAAACTCGGGTTGCTGGTCCTGCAAAAATTATGGCATCTCAGACTCGGGTTGCTGGTCATGCACAAATAATGGCAACTCAGACTCGGGTTGCTGGTCCTGCACAAATTATTGCACCTCAGACTCGGGTTGCTGGTCCTGCACAAATTATGGCATCTCAGACTCGGGTTGCTGGTCATGCAGAAATAATGGCATCTCAAACTCGGGTTTCTGGTCCTGCACAAATTATGGCATCTCAAACTCGGGTTGCTGGTCATGCACAAATAATGGCAACTCAGACTCGGGTTGCTGGTCCTGCACAAATTTTGGCATCTCAGACACGGGTTAATGGTCCTGCACAAATAATGGCAACTCAGACTCGGGTTGCTGGTCATGCACAAATTATGGCATCTCAGACTCGGGTTGCTGGTCATGCACAAATAATGGCATCTCAAACTCGGGTTGCTGGTCCTGCAAAAATTATGGCATCTCAGACTCGGGTTGCTGGTCATGCACAAATAATGGCAACTCAGACTCGGGTTGCTGGTCCTGCACAAATTATTGCACCTCAGACTCGGGTTGCTGGTCCTGCACAAATTATGGCATCTCAGACTCGGGTTGCTGGTCATGCAGAAATAATGGCATCTCAAACTCGGGTTTCTGGTCCTGCACAAATTATGGCATCTCAAACTCGGGTTGCTGGTCATGCACAAATAATGGCAACTCAGACTCGGGTTGCTGGTCCTGCACAAATTTTGGCATCTCAGACACGGGTTGCTGGTAATGCACAAATTATGGCATCTCAAACTCGGGTTGCTGGTCCTGCACAAATAATGGCAACTCAGACTCGGGTTGCTGGTCCTGCACAAATAATGGCAACTCAAACTCGGGTCGCTGGTCCTGCACAAATTATGGCATCTCAGACTCGGGTTGCTGGTCATGCACAAATTATGGCATCTCAGACTCGGGTTGCTGGTCATGCACAAATAATGGCAACTGAGACTCAGGTTGCTAGTCCTGCACAAATTATGGCATCTCAGACTCGGGTTGCTGGTCCTGCACAAATTATTGCATCTCAGACTCGGGTTGCTGGTCCTGCACAAATTATGGCAACTCAAACTCGGGTCGCTGGTCCTGCACAAATTATGGCATCTCAGACTCGGGTTGCTGGTCATGCACAAATTATGGCATCTCAGACTCGGGTTGCTGGTCATGCACAAATAATGGCAACTGAGACTCGGGTTGCTAGTCCTGCACAAATTATGGCATCTCAGACTCGGGTTGCTGGTCCTGCACAAATTATTGCATCTAAGACTCGGGTTGCTGGTCCTGCACAAATTATGGCATCTCAAACTCGGGTTGCCGGTCCTGCACAAATTATGGCAACTGAGACTCGGGTTGCTGGTCCTGCACAAATAATGGCAACTCAGACTCGGGTTGCTGGTCCTGCACAAATTATTGCATCTCAGACTCGGGTTGCTGGTCCTGCACAAATAATGGCATCTCAAACTCGGGTTGCCGGTCCTGCACAAATTATGGCAACTGAGACTCGGGTTGCTGGTCCTGCACAAATAATGGCAACTCAGACTCGGGTTGCTGGTCCTGCACAAATAATGGCAACTCAGACTCGGTTTGCTAGTCCTGCACAAATAATGGCAACTCAGACTTGGGTTGCTGGTCCTGCACAAATTATGGCAACTCAGACTCGGGCTTGTCCTGCACAAATTATGGCATCTCAGACTCGGGCTTGTCCTGCACATATTATCATAATTAATAAATAAATTAAATGTCCATGCATATAGAACATAGCATATATATATGTGTGTAGCCCTGGTTGTACATTCTAATTATATAGTAAACCTGTTTTAAATAGCTTGTGTCGAATATATATATGACCCCTGTGACCTCTGTCTATGTATGGATTTATATGTGACGTCACAGAGTACTTCTGAATGGATCAGCTGTTTTTCTGTGTACATATACTGTAGCGTTGGAATGCAAGTGACTGTGTGAATACATGGATGTTTATTACATTCTGCTCACTAAATTAACAGAAATAACTCCGTGCAATTAATCCGCGAAATATATAGTCGCATGTCTCAATCTGGCACTTAGTTTCACCAGAACGCTACTGGATTTCAATCTGGCAACATCTGACTTTCACAACATTATTATCTTAAATGAGACTTAAAGAAGACACAATAATGAGAACAAAATTATTAACGGGTCTAAGGCGCCGTCTCATGATCACTTACCACTCACCGCTTAGGTCGTAGGATCGAGTGACTATGAATAATGAAAAAACTAAGACGGTGTGGCTAGGATCAAGAAAAAACTGTCAAGAAAAATTATGTGAGTAATGGCATCTTTCTTGGGTAAATAAAATCACAATATTAGGTTGAAAAATTCTCTGTAAATTTAAATGAAATGATAAATGGTAATTATAAAAAAAAATCAAGACATTAAAAAACTTCTTGCCAATTGGTCAAGGAGAATTTTAACATTATGGCTTTGCCCAGTCCAACTCTTGCAATGATCAGAGAACTAAAATCATTATTCTTTAAATTTTTACGGGACGGTCAACTAGAAAAAATAAAACGTGCAGTTATATACCAGTGATATGAAAAAGGTGGTTTAAAAACGTTTGACATTGATGTTTTCTTTGGCTCTTTGAAATTGACATGGATAAGACGGTTGTTTCAGTCAAACAAACCATATTTAACTATTTTCAAAACAATGTACCATTATATTATAATTTTTTCTTCATTTGTAGCAGATTTCATTTCTCGACATGTTAATAGAATAGATAACCCTTTTGGAACAATATGTTTAATATTTATAAACAATTTTCAACAAATATCATACCTAGAAACTGGAACAACTTTCAGTCCGCTCCTTTATGTCACAACCCTCATATTAAGGTTGGAGGATCTAGTACTTTACTGAATCCTTGGTTTAAAAAAGGAATATGATTTATAAATGACATCACGAATACAAATGGCATTTTCTTCACCTACTGAGAATTCACTGAAAAACAAAATGTTAACACTAACTTAATCAAATTTGAAGGACTCGTAGCATCGGTCAGACACTACTTAGATAAGTTATCTTTTCAACATTTATCATGCATATATCTTAACCCTTTAATACCATATACAATGTCAACAATCCTGAAACATGAAAAGGCCTGTAGAACAATTTACCAACATTTCATGAATAAAGCTTATATTCCAACTTCTAAAACAAAATGGGAGAATGATTTGAATATTCGAATTAATCTGAGAGATAGTAAGTATTATGCTCTTCCTTTCAATGTCACTAAAGGCAAAAATTTGCAATGGTTCTAATTTAAAATTAATCACAGAATTCTTGGAACAAACTAATTGCTTAAAAAAATGAAGATTAAAGAATCAGATGTATGCTCCTTTTGTCAAAGAGAAACTGAAACTATTAAACATATATTTATTGACTGCATATTAACGCAACAATTCTTTCAAAGTTTTAAAAATTATCTGAACAATAAATAAAGACTGGTCATCTTCAGACATAATCTTTGGCAGTATGAAATTCGAAACTGTTTTGAATAGGCTGCTGTATACTCTAAACACTTCATATACTGTCAAAAAATGAAAAACAATATTCCTGTTTTTGAACCATTTTAACACTATATTAAAATGTCGTATGAAACAGAACGATGTATTGCCAAAATAACCTTGAGGTGGAAAAAAAATGATTTGTTATGGAACTTGTACATTCCCCTTATATCTTGAAAATAAAGACTATTATTTTTACATTTTCTAAGATTCATGTATGATAAAAGATGCCCTCCAGGATGACCTCATTGCTAATTTGTGGAGACAGAACTTTTTTTCTTTCTTTACTTATATATTGTTTAATAATCATACAACTTCTGTTTGATTTCTCATTAAAAGAAAAGGAAAGTGTTTATATAACAATTTTACAACTTTCACATCTTGTCATAGAACACATGTGTATTCTAATTAGAGTTTATGTTATTTGTGAAACCAAATTTGCAATAATATATTAAGATCTTAATTATTGTTTACATAAATAGTATGGCCTATATTTTTGTGTCACGAATGGAATCATTATAAGTATAAGGGAATCTGTTAAACTAAAACTATCTGCTTGGAAATAGTGTTAACACATGTATACTCTTAATAATGTTTCTTTCAAAACAGTTGTTGTTTCATTTTATTGTTTTTTAATATTTGATTTTTAAAAATCAACAACAAAAAGATCCTTACACTACACATCTGCTTCTCTTGAATTCACATAAAAGTGTGTTACTTATTCTTTCTGTATATTTATATATATATATATATTTGACATAATATTTTAGTTTGTATTGTGAATCTGCTTCTTATGAAATATATGCACCTGAGAAATATATTACACTAATATTCAATAAATCCAAAAACTGAAAACACATGTTTTATTAAATTTAAGAAGTAGGTTATTGTTTTGTGATTTCTGATAATATAGTTGAATTATACTAGAAAAATATAAAAAGAACCAATGTATCTTTGATATTTTTTAATGGTTTCTCCTGGCTTTCAAATAAACACCACCAATTAATACACTGAAAATTGTGTTTAAAAACAATTCCAATTATATATACCTCTAATAAATATATACACACACAAAAACAACCCCAATATAATAAAACTCATGTTTTTTTTGTCACTTTATCTTGTCTGTAAAAAGGGATACACCAACATACATATTTAATATTTAGTAAGCTTCTACACCAAACCAACCACTATAGACTCAAGAGAGAAAAAATTCTTGAAGTCATTAGACAACATTATATTCTTATACTATCATCTGCTGTGTCAAATTATATTTTATTTCTGTTTTGCTTTAGCTCAAGCTACGGTTTATAATTTGTTGAGACTTCGGTGTGTCCCTTTAAGATTAAACGTGTATGTGTGTGTGTGTGCGTGTGTGTGTGTGTGTGTGTGTGTGTTACAACTTGACTAATACATATATCTGTAAGGTTTGTTGGGGGATGGCCTAACGCGATCCTCACAGACCTGTTACGGGGTGATTAAATGGATCCCTTTTGAGTGATTGAAATTAAAAAAATATATAAGTTTTCCTACTTCATGGAGTTGGCGTGGTACATTTACCTTCATGAAGTTTAGTTTGGTACCTTAATCTTCCAGAGTGTTCATCTAATACCAGTTGCCGATACCGAAAAACATCCTGTTCATGGTTAAAAATGCAACGCTCAACAACTATCCACTGTGTTCCAATAGCACTAATAATACATAAGCTCCATCTGTCTGAAAGAAAGTGGAAAATGCATTCATTACGTATGATAACAAACTTGATATAATCATATTTAAACCCTTTTATACTGTCATCTAAAAAGTATATGTATGTTTTGTTGATAAGATTGAACATTTGAAGCATACTTTTGTCTTCATAAACAAGATTTTGTAACTTTGCGTTCGTTGTGTCTAGTTTTGGAAAAAGATCCGCGTTATGCTGTGTTATGCTCCGTGGTAAGTTGTTGCCAAATAATCTGTACCGCTTCTTTTTAGAATAAATTTAACATAATTTATAATATAGATTCGGATTATCGAAGGCGATACGTTAGTGTTTAAGACATTGTAGCTATGTCTGATTTGAAAAGTTTAGCAAATTTTGGTTATTTAATGTCAGAAAAACAAAATAGTTCTTGATATTGAGTATAAAAAATGCAATTTTGGAGCAGTATATGTTTCATATTTTTTGTAATAACAAATATATTTTTATGACTATGTATGCTTTTAGCATTACTATGTAAGGGAACCTCCCTTGATATGGACTTTCAATAATTAGATATCAACATTGAACTTTATAATTGTGAAACATAAACAATTTAAAAACACTGATCATGTCATAAATGTGTTTTACACTAGAGCTCTACTACATATAACAATCTTCAACTAAAGTGTGTGAACTCATGTTATGAATAGAACCTTTAGATTTACCAATAATTGATGATTTTTATATTCAAAACATGTATTTCTTAGAAAACCTCCGCGAAAGAGATTCCCTCAGGAACAGTAACTCTTGTGGGAGATACCTGGTATGCTTACACTAATAGTTCGGTACAGTGACCAACTGAGCATTGATCGGATCAAGTGATTTTTCTAGTGAATATTATTCAACAGATATATTTGGACATTCGTGTGACAAGTGTTGACCTTCATCTCTGCAGTTCAAAAAGCGACTTCCTGATGCCCGAACTACTTTCAAGATGTTTACGGCTGGCTTTTGATGAATTTGTATATTTCTGATTGTTTAACTGTCAATATGTTATAATAATGTAAAAAGACTGATAAGCTAGATAAAAACCAGTGCCATTACAATTGATTTAATATTTAATACATTATGGACTTTATGTTAAGAGCGTGGGTTATTTTGTCTGCTAGATTCATGCGCACACTAAATTCGACTCTGGCTTTTAAATTTGTATGCGCTTTATTATTACATTAATATAAATTTCTCAGGCTTTTCATAAAAGCCTTCACTTGGACAAATGAACCTACTATATAATCTTATTTTTAACTTGTCTCATTGATTTATAAGCATAGGCAAATCACTAAGGGTTGTTGAAATCAAATGCAGTGATTGGACGTTTAAATCACGTGGTACGTTCCAGGAATGTATATATACTGGAGTAAATCGGCATTTGGTCATCTTCCTCATTGATCTTACAGTCAGTGAAATAGCCTACCATTAAATTCGGACAGTCAAGCGACAGTAGTTAATATAACTCAATCAGGTACAATCCATACATGTTGTATACACTAGAGCCGGGCCAGATTAGCTCAGTCGGTTACGCGTCTGACTATCAATCCAGAGGTCGTGAGTTCGAATTCCCCGCCCGGCCACAGTCTCCGTGATGATTGATATACGACATTGTGTCTCATTATCATTCGTCTCTCACCACTGATTCAAGTGGGAAAGTTATCAGTTATTTGCGGAGACGGGGTGTGCTCGAGTACTGATTAATCCCAGGAAACAGTGGTTAGGTTAACTGATTGTCTGTTAGCCCTCGATGGCATGAAAATGACGCTAAATATTCAGTCAATCAATCAATCAATCAATGTATAAACTAGAAGGTAGATATACGATAAAACGTAAAATAATAATTCTACTGTTTTTACACAAGTCCAGTTAACAGTAGGCCTATCAATATGTCAGTCCGAAGTGGTTACAAGTCCAAGAAAGTACATTACTCGCATACGTATATTTATATATATATATATATATATATATATATATATATATGTACTTAGAGTAATTATATTAGCAATTAAATGGGGAAGATCCCATTACAGACGGAGTTTGGCTTTTTAATCTACCAATATTTACCCGCAGATAAAATAGTATATATGTAGTATATTATTTCATTAACTTCGATCATTTACAACACGTATAGAACTATATGATAAAATAGAGCATGCATATATTATGTACAACTGTGTTCGATTGTTCCATCCAGTACCTTCCTACATGTTTGTGAGTATATAGACGTTTTAGCTACATCCTAACAAATGTAGAGATGACGGAAACCTCGGCATTCTGCACTATAGGGTAGCCTACAGGGGAAGGTACCTTACAACTATTTACCTCTACAGTTACGACATTAATTAAACACACTAACTTACAGTATTGTTATAATTTGGTTATTTCTTACCGTGTGATTCAGTCAGTCTTATGTCAGTCATCTGCCGATTGATCTGCGTTAGTTGTACCGATCTGCGACAGTTGTACCGATCTGCGTCAGTTGTACCGATCTGCGTTAGTTGTACCGATCTGCATTAGTTGTCCTGGGATAAATGGGTGTGAACATGTTTGTAGTTTAAGTATTTATTTCAGAACGGATTATCAAACTTATAAGTAATCTCAAGACCATTATATTTCTTTAAATAATTAAATAATTTTATTTTCGTGCCGCAAAACACCATTCATTTCATAGGTATCATTTTTATTTTCGTCTCATCTATGTACACATCATATAACAAAACATATACATGAACGTTTGACTTGTACATAGCTATTCTAAAAGAATTATAAGAGACATTTTAAAACATAAATAAAGCTCTATGTAAAATATTGCTATTCGTTATACTATATTCTGCAATAAACCAAGTTTTGAATTAAAAAGCTGAAAAAGAAAAAGAGCACTATTGCGGATATTTAAAGATATCTTTAAAAATGATTATCTCCTTTGATAAAATCAATTGAGAACTGATTACCAATATTTTCATATATGTGGAGATTATTTTTTAAATTGAGTAATCCAAAACGATGATATGCTTATTATGCTGTATTAACGCAATTAAATATGTGTATTCATTAAAACATAAATTTGTGCGAAAAAAAAAATTATTAATTAATGTTTTGGATTACAAAAGAAATGTACTTGAATATGAAGTTTTTTGAAGGTTCTTTAGTTACAATATGAAATTTAGATAAATCTATGCTTTAGAATAAACGTAAAATACAGAAATAAAAAAAAAACACTTAAAACTACACATAACTTGCAATATCACCATGTGTTTATAAACATTTCGGGACTGACCAACATCTGTATATATCCGACTGATACAGTGACATACATGTTGTACTAAATTGGGTACAATAACACGCTGTATTGGATAAACAGTACGCTGTATTGGGCACACAGAAAATGAATCAGAATTACATTTTATCTCATTTTCAAATCAAAATGGAAGCAAGATACAATTATTATATTTTTCATATCTAAATATCATCGTCAAGAGAATTTTATTTGCAATAAACGTAAACGATGTAATAGGTTGGAAAAAAATCACAACTAAGGTTTATAAGACCTCAAAAGTGACTGAAAACGTGTTTTGAGTAATTTTTGTATAGAACAAATAAGGCGTATGTATGCTGTTACATGACATTGTATAAAATTAAAAAAAGGAAGCAAAAAGACGTAAACTTATTTTAATTGATATTTTATCATAATAAAGGATAAATTTTCAACTTAAACGTTGTAATAGGTTGGCAATTTAATAATGAAACAGTTATAACGATAAAATTAAATTTCTCCTATGTATAAAGTTTAGCCAGGTAAGTAATAAAACCGCAGATATCGAGGGGGATAACTTCTCTCGATAAGCCAGAGAAATGTCTTAAATAGTCTAACATGCCCTAGAAGAGTATGCATGGCTTATTATGTCACGTGCTCGACTAATCTTCTCGTGCATACGACTAGATAATTCTTACCGATGTGTGGATAACACTTCTATCACACAAACTACACAAATGTCCAACAGAGAAGACGTTATTCTGGTACTGTCACAAAATTTTTACATACAAAGACGTCATTCTGGTACTGTCACAGAAACTTTACATACGAAGACGTCATTCTGGTACTGTCACAGAAACTTTACATACGAAGACGTCATTCTGGTACTATCACAGAAACTTTACATACGAAGACGTCATTCTGGTACTATCACAGAAACTTTACATACGAAAACGTCATTCTGGTACTGTCACAGAAACTTTACATACGAAGACGTCATTCTGATACTATCACAGAAACTTTACATACGAAGACGTCATTCTGGTACTGTCACAGAAACTTTACATACGAAGACGTCATTCTGGTACTGTCACAGAAACTTTACATACGAAGACGTTATTCTGGTACTGTCACAGAAACTTTACATACGAAGACGTCATTCTGGTACTGTCACAGAAATTTTACATACGAAAACGTCATTATGGAACTGTCACATAAATTTTACATACGAAGACGTCGTTCTGGTACTGTCACATAAACTTAACATACGATACGTCATTCTGGTACTGTCAATGAAACTTTACATATGATACGTCATTCTGGTACTATCACAGAAACTTTACATACGAAGACGTTATTCTGGTACTATTACAGAAACTTTACATACGAAGACGTCATTCTGGTACTATTACAGAAAATTTACATACGAAGGTGTCATTTTGGTACTATCACAGAAACTTTACATACGAATGCGTCATTCTGGTAATATCACAGAAACTTTACAAACGAAGACGTCATTCTGGTACTGTCACAGAAACTTTACATACGAAGACGTCATTCTGGTACTGTCACATAAACTTTACATACGAACACGTCATTCTGGTACTATCACAGAAACTTTACATACGAAGACGTCGTTCTGGTACTATTACAGAAACTTTACATACGAAGACGTCATTCTGGAACTATCACAGAAACTTTACATACGAAGACGTCATTCTGGAACTGTCACATAAACTTTACATACGAAGACGTCATTCTGGTACTATCACAGAAACTTTATATACGAAGACGTCATTCTGGTACTGTCACAGAAACTTTACAAACGAAGACGTCATTCTGGTACTGTCACAGAAACTTTACATACGAAGACGTCATTCTGGTACTGTCACATAAACTTTACATACGAAGACGTCATTCTGGTACTATCACAGAAACTTTAAATACGAAGACGTCGTTCTGGTACTATTACAGAAACTTTACATACGAAGACGTCATTCTGGTACTATCACAGAAACTTTACATACGAAGACGTCATTCTGGAATTGTCACATAAACTTTACATACGAAGACGTCATTCTGGTACTATCACAGAAACTTTACATACGAAGACGTCATTCTGGTACTGTCACAGAAACTTTACATACGAAGACGTCATTCTGGTACTATCACAGAAACTTTCATACGAAAACGTCATTCTGGTACTGTCACAGAAACTTTACATACGAAGACGTCATTCTGATACTATCACAGAAACTTTACATACGAGGACGTCATTCTGGTACTATCACAGAAACTTTACATACGAAGACGTCATTCTGGTACTGTCACAGAAACTTTACATACGAAGACGTCATTCTGGTACTATCACAGAAACTTTACATACGAAAACGTCATTCTGGTACTGTCACAGAAACTTTACATACGAAGACGTCATTTTGATACTATCACAGAAACTTTACATACGAAGACGTCATTCTGGTACTGTCACAGAAACTTTACATACGAAGACGTCATTCTGGTACTATCACAGAAACTTTCCATACGAAGACGTCATTCTGGTACTGTCACATAAACTTTACATACGAAGACGTCATTCTGGTACTGTCACATAAACTTTACATACGAAGACGTCATTCTGGTACTATTACAGAAACTTTACATACGAAGACGTCATTCTGGTACTATCACAGAAACTTTACATACGAAGACGTCATTCTGGAACTGTCACATCAACTTTACATACGAAGACGTCATTCTGGTACTATCACTGAAACTTAACATACGAAGACGTCATTCTGGTACTATTACATAAACTTTACATACGAAGACGTCATTCTGGTACTATTACATAAACTTTACATACGAAGACGTCATTCTGGTACTGTCACAGAAACTTAACATACGAAGACGTCGTTCTGGTACTGTCACAGAAACTTTACATACGAAGACGTCATTCTGGTACTGTCACATAAACTTTACATACGATACATCATTCTGGTACTGTCACAGAAACTTAACATACGAAGACGTCGTTCTGGTACTGTCACATAAACTTTACATACGAAGACGTCGTTCTGGTACTGTCACAGAAACTTAACATACGAAGACGTCATTCTGGTACTGTCACATAAACTTTACATACGAAGACGTCATTCTGGTACTGTCACAGAAACTTAACATACGAAGACGTCGTTCTGGTACTGTCACATAAACTTTACATACGAATACGTCGTTCTGGTTCTGTCACAGAAACTTAACATACGAAGACGTCGTTCTGGTACTATCACAGAAACTTTACATACGAAGACGTCATTCTGGTACTGTCACAGAAACTTAACATACGAAGACATTATTCTGGTACTGTCACATAAACTTTACATACGAAGATGTCATTCTGGTACTGTCTGGTACTGTTACATAAACTTTACATACGAAGAGGTCATTCTTGTACTGTCACAGAAACTTTACATACGAAGACGTCATTTTGGTACTGTCACATAAACTTTACATACGAAGACGTCATTCTGGTACTGTCACAGAAACTTTACATACCATACGTCATTTTGGTATTATTACAGAAACTTTACATACGAAGACAACATTCTGGTACTATCACAGAAACTTTACATACGAAGACATCATTCTGGTACTGTCACAGAAACTTTACATACATACGAAGACGTTGTTCTGGTACATACTTTTAAACCACTTATATAGAGACGTCATCCTGGTACATCATTTGAAACCACGCATACAGAGACGTCATTCTGGTACATTTTTTTAAACCACTCATACAGAGAAGTCATTTTGGTACATTATTTCAAACCACTCATACAGAGACACCATTCTGGTACATTTTTTAAACCATTCATACAGAAACGTCATTCTTGTACATGTTTTAAACCACTCATACAGAGAAGTCATTCTGGTACATTTTTTTTCAAACCACTCACACAGAGACGTCATTCTGGTTCATTTTTTTAAACCACTCATACAGAGACGTCATTCTTGTACATTTTTAAACCACTCATACAGAGACGTCATTCTGGTACATTGTTTAAAGCACTCATACAGAGACGTCATTCTGGTACATTTTTTTAAACCACTCATACAGAGACGTCATTCTTGTACATTTTTAAACCACTCATACAGAGACGTCATTCTGGTACATTGTTTAAAGCACTCATACAGAGACGTCATTCTGGTACATTTTTAAACTACTCACACAGAGACGTCATTCTCGTACATTTTTTTTTAAACCACTCATACAGAGACGTCATTCTGGTACATTGTTTAAAGCACTCATACAGAGACGTCATTCTGGTTCATTTTTTTAAACCACTCATACAGAGACGTCATTCTTGTACATTTTTAAACCACTCATACAGAGACGTCATTCTGGTACATTGTTTAAAGCACTCATACAGAGACGTCATTCTGGTACATTTTTAAACTACTCACACAGAGACGTCATTCTCGTACATTTTTTTTAAACCACTCATACAGAGACGTCATTCTGGTACATTTTTTTAAATCACTCGTGCAGAAACGTCATTCTGGTACATTATTTAAAACCACTCATACAGAGACGTAATTCTGGTACATATTTTAAACCACTTCTACAGAGACGTTATTCTGGTACATTTTTTAAACCACTCATACAGAGACGTCATTATGGCACATTTTTAAACCACTCATACAGAGACGTCATTGTGGCACATTTTCTAAACCACTCATACAGAGACGTCATTTTGGTACATTTTGATACCACTTATACAGAGACGTCATTCTTTTTCAATGCTGACACGTTGACGTATGATTCACAGTGTGTGCCTGTCGCATATTTGTCTGTGCGAACAATGTCTTCTTAATTCACACATCCGGTTGTGTTTGAAGTGACAGTTGTGTAAGATATCACGCGTTAAATATGAGCATGCTACACGTGGCACTATTGGTGAGCAGTCAAAAGCCGGCACGTGTGTTTTTGTGACTGTCACACGTGTTTTCGTGACAGTTTTATAGCAGTTTCACACCTATATGTTAATATATGTTAAATTCAAGTTATTGTATTATAGCTGTATCACGCGTAAATATGAGTGTTATAACTGGTTGTCGCATAGCCACACGTTCAAGTGACTGCTGATAATGGATGATTGATCTACTAGTTAGAAACACCGACGTACTGCCCCACTGCCCCACTCCCATATTTTATTAAAATCCACTATATTTCCATTGAAAACATGTGTGCGAGTTCAGATTTTGTGCTGCACCCTCTAAGTACCCCCCCCCCCCCCCCTCTAAACTGAAAAACTGGATCCGTCCCTGTTTCACCTATTTCCTTCTGTATTAAGTAATGTATTAAGAATATTAAATCAAAGTGTACCAGAAAAAACTATCTGGTTAGAATGTATGCATAATCAGAGACTGAAACTTATTAAATTTGCACTACACAACATTACACATTATGTAATACAGAACGGTATCGTATTGCAGTAATAAAAGTATGTTGCATACACAACTTTTGGTCGTGTATTACTTGATATAATGCTGGAGTAATTTGCATGTGTTATTCTTTTCTTGTTCAGTTTGGGTGCGTTTACTTGATTTTGAATATTTTAATAACTTGTAAAGTGTTTTACTTGCACCCGTACCATTCCACTGCTCTATCATTTTAACCTAACCCAATATTTAAATATTCATTATGAAGACTATATCTTTAAATGTTACTGTATTGTTATTTACTCGTTGTATTTTATTTTCAATAGAATAAATAAATTCAATACATTCAGATGACAACTTTTTATTGTTGTGCTATATAATTGGAGGGCCCCATGGTCGAGTGGTTTAAAGCACCGTCGCCTAATCACGATATACCGCTCACCACTTAGGTCGTTGGAGGGCACCAATGGTCGAGTGGTTTAAGGTGCCGCCGCCTAATCATGATATACCTCTCACCATTTAGGTCGTTGGAGGGCCCCAATGGTCGAGTGGTTTAAGGCGCTGCCGCCTAATCATGATATACCTCTCACCATTTAGGTCATTGGAGGGCCCCAATGGTCGAGTGGTTTAAGGCGCCGTCGCCTAATCACGATATACCACTCACCTCTTAGGTTGTTGGAGGACCCCAATGGTCGAGTTGTTTAAGGCGCTGTCGCCTAATCACGATATACCACTCATCACTTAGGTCGATGGAGGGCCCCAATGGTCGAGTTGTTTAAGGCGCTGTCGCCTAATCACGATAAACTGCTCACCACTTAGGTCGTTGGAGGGCCCCAATGGTCGAGTGGTTTAAGGCACCGTCGCCTAATCATGATATACCACTTACTAATTAGGTCGATGGGGGACCCTAATGGTCAAGTGGTTTAAGGCGCTGTCGCCTAATCACGATATACCACTCACCACTTAGGTCGTTGGAAGGCCCCAATGGTCGAGTGGTTTAAGGTGCCGCCGCCTAATCATGATATACCTCTCACCATTTAGGTCGTTGGAGGGCCCCAATGGTCGAGTGGTTTAAGGCGCCGTCGCCTAATCACGATATACCACTCACCTCTTAGGTTGTTGGAGGACCCCAATGGTCGAGTTGTTTAAGGCGCCGTCGCCTAATCACGATATACCACTCATCACTTAGGTCGATGGAGGGCCCCAATGGTCGAGTTGTTTAAGGCGCTGTCGCCTAATCACGATAAACTGCTCACCACTTAGGTCGTTGGAGGGCCCCAATGGTCGAGTGGTTTAAGGCACCGTCGCCTAATCATGATATACCACTTACTAATAATTTCGATGGATGACCCTAATGGTCGAGTGGTTTAAGGCGCTGTCGCCTAATCACGATATACCACTCACCACTTAGGTCGTTGGAGGGCCCCAATGGTCGAGTGGTTTAAGGTGCCGCCACCTAATCATGATATACCTCTCACCATTTAGGTCGTTGGAGGGCCCCAATGGTCGAGTGGTTTAAGGCGCCGTCGCCTAATCACGATATACCACTCACCTCTTAGGTTGTTGGAGGACCCCAATGGTCGAGTTGTTTAAGGCGCCGTCGCCTAATCACGATATACCACTCATCACTTAGGTCGATGGAGGGCCCCAATGGTCGAGTTGTTTAAGGAGCTGTCGCCTAATCATGATAAACTGCTCACCACTTAGGTCGTTGGAGGGCCCCAATGGTCGAGTGGTTTAAGGCGCCGTCGCCTAATCACGATATACCACTCACCTCTTAGGTTGTTGGAGGACCCCAATGGTCGAGTTGTTTAAGGCGCCGTCGCCTAATCACGATATACCACTCATCACTTAGGTCGATGGAGGGCCCCAATGGTCGAGTTGTTTAAGGCGCTGTCGCCTAATCACGATAAACTGCTCACCACTTAGGTCGTTGGAGGGCCCCAATGGTCGAGTGGTTTAAGGCACCGTCGCCTAATCATGATATACCACTTACTAATTAGGTCGATGGAGGGCCCCAATGGTCGAGTGGTTTAAGGTGCTGTCGCCTAATCACGATATACCACTCGCCAATTACGTCGATGGAGGGCCCCAATGGTCGAGTGGTTTAAGGCGCTGTCGCCTAATCACGATATACCACTCGCCAATTAGGTCGATGGAGGGCCCCAATGGTCGAGTGGTTTAAGGCGCTGTCGCCTAATCACGATATACCACTCACCACTTAGGTCGTTGGAGGGCCCCAATGGTCGAGTGGTTTAAGGCGCTGTCGCCTAATCATGATATACCACTCACCACTTAGGTCGTTGGAGGGCCCCAATGGTCGAGTGGTTTAAGGCGCTGTCGCCTAATCATGATATACCACTCACCACTTAGGTCGGTGGAGGGCCCCAATGGTCGAGTGGTTTAAGGGGCTGTCGCCTAATCATGATATACCACTCACCACTTAGGTCGTTGGAGGGCCCCAATGGTCGAGTGGTTTAAGGCGCTGTCGCCTAATCATGATATACCACTCACCACTTAGGTCGTTGGAGGGCCCCAATGGTCGAGTGGTTTAAGGCGCTGTCGCCTAATCATGATATACCACTCACCACTTAGGTCGGTGGAGGGCCCCAATGGTCGAGTGGTTTAAGGGGCTGTCGCCTAATCATGATATACCACTCACCACTTAGGTCGTTGGAGGGCCCCAATGGTCGAGTGGTTTAAGGCGCTGTCGCCTAATCATGATATACCACTCACCACTTAGGTCGATGGAGGGCCCCAATGGTCGAGTGGTTTAAGGCGCTGTCGCCTAATCATGATATACCACTCACCACTTAGGTCGTTGGAGGGCCCCAATGGTCGAGTGGTTTAAGGCGCCATCGCCTAATCACGATATACCTCTCATCACTTAGGTCGTTGGAAGGCCCCCTGGTTGAGTGGTTTAAGGCGCCGTCACCTAATCACGATATACCGCTCACCACTTAGGTCGTTGGAGGGTCCCCCTGGTCGAGTGGTTTAAGGCACTGTCGCCTAATCCCGATATACCTCTCATCACTTAGGTCGTTGGAGGGTCCCCATGGTGGAGTGGTTGAAGGCGCTGTCATCAGTTTGGTCGTTGGTTCGAGACCTACTCTGTCCAATAACTTATGTGAGAAAATTTGCCAGTAACTTTCGGAAGGACGATGTTTCTACTCAGTTACTTTATGCTTATATTAATCACAAGTTGTCTTTGTATCAACGAGTACCATACAAGTACAGCATATTAATAAAATGTTTATAATTGACATTGAATATATAAACATATAAGATCATAACTCTTATCACCAGTATGTAACTCGGGTTAAGTGGTTATACAATATTTGAACACACTTACTTTTGAATAATAGTATGTGGTTACTAATTGGAACTAATTTTGACTTCTATGTTAAATATATGTTGGCTCTGACTTATGAAGATCTACGTTCTAAATGACAACATAGAAAATACAGCGCGGAATGCAGTTCTGGTTTGGATCAACACTGTTCACTATTCAGTCATTAAAAAATTAAACAACTAAAATAAACAACAGAATGGAAATATCCAATAGAAAAATTGAATTATTTCTTCCAACATTTACAAGTGAAACGTGTATAGCTACCACAAAATGAATTCTCATGTACCTGCATGTCTGAATTTGTCACTAAATTGAAATTTAAAACAAAACACTATAAATAAAATAATCAATAACCCGTATTTATCAAATTTGGCTACGATCAAAATTGATCATTTAAAAATAGAATCTACCCAAATATGGTTATCTAAAAAAGTCATTTAAACGGTTACTATATGCGAGCAATAAAGACACATATGTGTATGTAATGCTATTTGCACACATTCCTTTGTGCAAAAAAAGTATCAAGTGTCAGTTACGACAATGTGAACACGTTACATGCTTTATGTAATTAGGTTGTATGAAGGATCTGAACTGTAGGGCCAAAAAAAATAATTCTGAATTTAGGGCAACGGTCTCAAAAAAGCAAGGTAGGATAGGCATTGAGTTTTGTTTTTTTGTTTTTGTTTTTGTTTTTTTTTTTAAGCCGAGTCGAAACAGCGAAATAATCACAAATGCTTAAGGCGACAATTCTCTCGGTTTAAATATGTACCTAACTACGTTATATGATTTTAATGATAATCAGTACATTTTTAATGACAGATGCCTGTAACAGACAACTAGAAAGTACATAAGATTCAGACTTTTTGGGCATGCATACAAATTCTAAGTTAGGTTAAGATTGCTCAATAATTTAAGATGCTAGAGTGTTAATGGAGAAAATGCTGTCGACGACAACTGCCAAGGGACGATCAAAATAGTTAATTTTGAGCATGTTCTGCTCGGGTGTAAAAATATAAATATTATTTGTTAATATTTTGCTCCCCATATTTTGCACATAGACTATACATACTTTTAAAATCAGACCTGCCTGGTACTTGATACGGGTTTGTATCCGTCTGACATGGGTTTAAATTTACTGTTGTTTTAAATTCAATATAAATTCTGATGTCAAATTATTGCAGTACAAACATGTTGTACTTCTGGATGTTTTACATGTATCTAAAATGGTTTTGATGACGATTTCTGCAATTAAAAAAATATATAACGCTTTCAAGAAGTATTTTTAAAAACATTTTACCCCACCCACTTTAGACAAATCGTTTTTCGGTTCGGTAATCCAGCAAAATGTTGTTTTCCAAGTCATTTTTGCGTGGAATTACTTAGTCGCGACTAAATGGTCTTAAAAAGTACTATATATATGCAATTGCTACTTGTGGTTAACTGATAGCTGTATTCAAAATATAAAATCTAGTATTCAACATGTTTACTTTCTTTACTTGAATAAATAAATTCATGATTGGTCAACTCATATCAAACATGATTTAAGCAACATTTGTCAGCACATTGTCAGTAAGACAGTTCTAAACTTCAGCTATCTGTATCCATCAACAAACCGTCAGCTATGTATTACAATTTAAACAGGCTGTTAAACTTGTATCAAACATTTGTTTTACATATTTTGATGGTGTTTGAATGCAATTTTCAACACATGACAGGATATATATGATTTTGTAGTATTATGTTCAAGTTTTTTTTTAAGGAAAAAGATTTTTGGGAATCGCGGTATTATATTTCTATTTTCATTTTGTCAACAGTGTATACACTGAACAAAATAAAAACTCTCTTGGATGAAACATGACTCATAATTTTCTAATAATATTTTGACACTATATAATTATATCAATAAACAATAAAATTTACACGGTAAGTTTTGGGTCTTTCTGTGGATGGCTAGTGTTTAAAGATGTTTCTTTCACTATAGAAATAAGAATGACAATAAATGGTAGGCTTACAATTTAACAAGAAATTAACAGACAAGTGGAAAACTATTCAAGAAGAATTGGAGAAACACTCTAAAATTGAAGTTTAAAAAAGATCACTGTTTGGAAAACATTCATTTGTTCATTACTATATATCTTTTTTTTTCATCATTTTTTAAAATTGGTTTTCAATAATCTCTATCTAAATCCTTATTTTAAAAAGTGTAAAGCTAATAAGTAATACTTTGAGAACCTAAAGTGTTTTTAAACAATGTATGTGCACAACTTTAATGTATGTACACAAGGTATACAGCTCAATCTATAAACTTTGAGAAAACGTACATTTTAAAAATTGCGAAAACACATGACATTAACACATCGCTTATTTTGACCTGAAAAAAAATTGTTTTATCAGTTTAAAATTTGAAAATAGACCTGCAGGATTGTTAAGGGTTAAAACCAATATAACATTCTTCTTTTCCAGTTAAAAAGGTTGACATCTCGTGTAAACTATGAAAGTAAAATGTAAAAAAAATGCCAAAAAATTTGAAACCGCAACGAATAGTTTTGAAATTTGTGAAATTAATAATGATATTTGTTTTTGGTTTTGAGAGACAAACTTTGAAGTTTCACTTGCTTCTATATCTGAGAGCAGACCATTGAAGTTAAAATATATAAGCAATTTTTTATCACGGGTATTTCTGATGCCATCTTAAATCTGATTGGCTTACTGCTGATAACGGCAGAGTTATATTTACGATATTACGATTGTTTACGAATTTTACTCCATCGCCATGGGGTTATCTCATAGCTGGATTTGATTAATTGGTGTGTTGATAATTGTATATTGGGACAAGTGTGAGTTAAATGGATTAACCCTTTAGTCCACAGATACGTTTTTTCCCGCACAAATCACAGAAGGCCTTTGAAAACAGTGCAGGAAGAGCTATGAGCAATCTGAATACTTCCTGCACTGTTTTCAATTCTGTCAGTTAATATAAACATAATTCACCCAATAATTCAAAAGCCTTCTATATTAGGTGTCCAAAGCCTTCTATATTAGAGGTGTCCAAAGACGTCTACATGAAGTAAAGGGTTGATGTATACAAGATATGAAATATGATTTTTCTTTATGTTTTACAATTTTTTTGTTTACAAATAAAATTCTCTGGTAGCGCGTAACAAACATAAATTCGGAAAATCGTAAAAAAAAGTCTGGGGTCGGGTATTTTTGCCAGATAAGGTCGGGTTGCCTGAAACAAAGAACTTTTTTTTTGGCCTGGGTATGACTTGCGCAATTGTTGTAACACTCGTATATGCTACCCTTGGATACCGCTCTTCACTTCAGTAGTAAATAAGAACGCTGACACTAGAGGAGCTGTTTCAAATAGTTTACACACACACTTTGTCTGTTACTGTACGTTATGGAAAAAGTACTAACATTTGCTCTATGCTTTTTGGTTATATTTCTGTCAGCAACAGTTTCCTCACAAAATGCTACTACCACTGGATCTTCGTTTGGTGGAAATTTCACTGAATCGAACAATGTGATAGGAACGGGAAACATAACCCAGAACACTGGACCAATTCTGATGAATTTGTTTAAAAGTAAAATCGACACACTTTTCGCGTGGTGGCAGAAAAATGATATTACGAGTACAGTTTTTCCGTTTTTCAGTACATTATCGAATTCAACAGATACAAGTCAAGCACACGGACTACTAGGAGTTTTCTATAGGCTGACAACTTTATCAAACGGCAACCACAGAAACAAACTCGGCGACATTATAGATATTCTCAGAACACTTTCAACCGTATCAAGCACGAATCCGCGTAACAGAACTTGCGACATGGATGGCTTTACCAATTATCTCTCCACGTTATTAAACACGAGTCTGGACAACGGTATAAGTCAACTTCTCAACGCGCTCGTTAGTCTACCAAGCACGAACCAAACTAGAGATATAATTGGATTTCTGGACACCCTCTCTACTCTATCAGGCCAAAGAAACAGAACCAGCAATACAACTGATCTTCTGGATACATTATTTACTCTGTTAAGCACCAGTCAAAGAAACGGAACTAGTGATATATTTGATCTTCTGCAAACAATATATACTGTATCAGGTACGAGTCAAGGTAACGGAACCATCGATCTATCTGATCTTCTGACCGAACTCTTTAATATGCCAGGCACGATTCAGAGCAATATAACCAATGATAAACTTATTCTTCTGAATACACTCTTAAGTTTACCAGGCACGGATACAGATGGTATTTTAACGGATTTCCTGAACAGAATCTATACTTTATCAAACACGGCTCAAGACAACACCACTTGCGACTTTGTTGGTTTTCTCAACACTGTCTCGTTTTTATCCGGCATACCTCAACGCAACAGTACGCGCAATTTAGTTGGTCTTTTTGAATTTATTCAAACTAATGACAAACAACAGTTTAAGCGACATCATCAACGGCATAATCTTTGGACTCGTTGCAAATCAAAGTGAAGATATTGAGAATAATGAGACAGTTAGTACGAATGAGAACGGTACCGATTCTGTTAATACCAGCACATTGATGGCACCAGATCCAGCCAACTACGACTTCCTGATGAATCTGCTAACATCAAATGTATTGAGCCAGATAACCGGTATGGCGAATATCAGTTCTACAGATAATTCAGATAAGTTTGTTTTAAAGAAACAACAATGAGTTGCTTAGTTTGCATGTATCTACCAACAGAGAGTGACTGTTTAGTGTAAAATTTTATTAAAAGACAGAACAATCATTTTGAACATGTAAGGCTAGCTTGATCTGGCTAAAACAAATGAGATGTAGGAAAGTCAAAAATATATATTCGAAAGATAAACGAGTTCTGTTGATTTTTAGAACAACACATAGAATTAAGTCACCACTTCAAGGATTGTGTTGTAACACATTTTCTCAAACACGAATAAAATTGCTGCTTTCGTAATTCATTCGGTGTTAGGTTGATGATGAGAAAAGTGAGTTCCGTTTCTTTAATTTTTAATAAAAACGTGAAAAACGAATAAAATTATTCGAATACAGCAATTTGAGACAGGTAAACATGTTAAATAAGTTCCATTTACAGTTAAGTTGTGTTTGCAACGAGTGGATACCGGCACTCTTGGAGAATTATTGATAAATCGCGGTTATATTGACATTTTCTGTGTTCCACATCTTTTCCGACCTGCGATAAATATTTTATTCTTCCATGCATTTCGACTTTTACGGAAAAACGGTCAAAGGGAATTGATTTTTGTTTTCGGTTTTGGAAACTACAACCATGTATAGTGTTAACCAGCCCTGGTTCGTGGATAAATCTCTAAATTGATCGGTGAAATAGTTGATTGAAATCAGCTGGTGTAACCATGGCCCAGTGTGAAGTTGATAACCTCGTATATATATCTAAAGCCGACCCAAAATGTTTTTTGTTTTTTTTTTACTTTTTTTTTACCTTAACAGTTAAGGTAAGGGCTATAAAAAAAATATGGGGTGGGGTTTCAAAAAAAAAAAGTAATTTTATTTTGCTTGATGGCAATTTTTTTAAAGGGGGTATTTTTTCTTTCTTTATCGGTAAAGGGGGTAATCCAAACACCGATACTGCCGCCTGTGCATTCATTACCGCAAAAATTACGTCTCAATATGCCTACATTAAATGGCGAATCTGCTATATCGACATAAATGAGCTGAAAAGGGGCAAGCAACGCAATTAACGACATAGATGTACATTGCAGACCATTAAAAGGCGCAGATATTTCACACCATTGGTGGAAACTGCCTAAACCATCGTTCAAGTCTTTTCCACACGTCTTCCTGCTTGCGTGTATTGATGAACCGTGCAAATAATGTAAACATCACGTGACAAGATTAGCACATTTGACTGGCTGATTGAAACATCGCTGTGTGTTGCGGAACCCGTACATAACATGGCGAGGTCAGCACCTTTGATTGGTTGCTTGAAACTTCGTGCAAAATTTATTGTACCAGACGGAATGAAGTTGGGCAGAGTACCAGATTAAATTTGTTAGGACTAGCTAATAATGACTTTTCAGATAGTTAGAGAACAAATATGAAATACTTACGTTGTTCTTTTTTTTAAATACAACTACACTATGTAGTAAGAACTAACGTATTATGTACTAACCTGTTATAATGGCGAATAAATAAGTTTTTTAAGCCTTTATTTTATTTTTTTGATCTTTTGATTAAAACATTTTCGATCCCTTGATTTGTCTAAGGGACTAAATCATTACAAAAAGAAAGTATTCTACCTTCGAACTAAACAATTTAAAAATTACAGTTTTCTACATACAACAGAAAATACATAATATAAAGTTAATGTACTAGGAAATTTTGCACCAAACTATTAATACTACATTTTGTATATCCAAGTTAAAAATATTCGTACAAATACCTTTCCAACACGGTCACGCAATCCCATGCTTCTGAAATTTTAGAAGCATTCCTACTGGACCCGCCTCATGGCGGCGCTAAATAACAGACCCGCGTCCAGAGATGTCAAGTAGCCGGAAAGACTAAACCATCACGCTTATAGGTAAAAAAAAATTACAAATACAAAGAACATTCGATATTCATATATATTAATTTGCAGTTAAATTTCGTTGAAATGGTTGCCCAAGATATATAGAAATTTCTTTAGTGTAATAAATTATTATTTACGTCGTAATTATCTGTCCCCAATGGTATTTTTTCTTTATTTCAGTGCTCGATGCGTTTGGTAAACCTGGCAGCGACGTCCTCACGGGTCAGTTCAAATAGCTGGGCAGTTATGACGAGTGTGTAAATGTGAAGGCTATGACGTATAGCGACGTCACTATCCAATCTGACCCCGTGGAACAGTTCACAGGCAAATATATTCGAGTCGTTATCCCTATTGGAAACCAAGACATAAGCTTGCCAATTCAGGTTAGTGCGACTAAACACTTATACTAGATGAAATTCAATTAGCCTAAAGCCATCAGAAAAACAGATATATGGTTGAATGAAACCATCTTTCATATAAGCAAAATAGTAGATACATGTATGTGCAAGTAGGACTATTATGGCAGAATATACACTATGTCTATGTCTGGCTAAGGCTAGCTAGCCAGTACTTAAGCTGAAATGTATTTAATTTAATTTTAAAATCTGGGTGTGGATGCGGGGGTGTATGTGCCAAAGTTTAATAAACAGGACTGTTTAGTTTAATAAAATAAAAAAAAGTTGGATGGAGAGGGTGTCTTGTAACAAAGGGGCAGAATAGTATTAAATTTAAAACAAAACAAAATTTAAAAGAAAGAAAAAAGAAATGGGGAGTGGGGGGGTCCTTAGGGTCAGTAACAAAGTTGAAATTGGGCAAAGTATTTAATTTCAAAACAAAACAAGATTAGGGGTGAGGGTCTTGGAGTCGGTAACAAGGTTGAAACGGGGCAGAGTATTTGATTTAATACAAATAATACAATTTTTAAAAAAAAAAAAAATGGGTGTTGATGGGTTGTGTAGGTGGTAGGGTGAGGGTCTTTGGGTTGGTAAAAATGTTGAAATGGGACAGAGTATTTGATTTAATACAAAACAAACAAAATATGAAAAAAAATGAAAAAATGGGCGTTGATGGGGGGTTAATTATTAATTATAATAATAAAAACAATTTATATGTTGCTTGTCTGTTTCTCTTGGCTCGCTCGCCTAAGTCCTGAACTCGTCCGCCTTTTTTTCTGCTTATCTTTTTTTTTAATTCTAATTTATTTGATTAATTATAAAAAAATGTTTTCTTTCGAAACTTCACAAGACATACAACTATCGATGTAAAAAGCATATATCTTTTATAGAACTGTATTTTGTTAATATATCAAACTAATCTAATGAATCTTCGCCACCTTACACAAATGTTTGTATAAGTTACTGAGGAGAGAAACTATATAAGAAATAGTTTCTTTCGTTTGAATCCTTTTACTATATATGTTGTTGAATATGCTGTACATAATTTATGAATAAATATGTTTAAACCAAAGATTGACTGCATTTCATTTTCCAATGAAAAACATTTGCAGCTGGGCGGAGCTAAAAAGGACCAGTTTGCATTTCATTGGTTGCACGATTTTGCTATGTTGGTGGTACGTTAAGTTCACGCTACAATACAAATGCGTGCACTTATTCAGTATGTTGACAACGTCGCCGTTACACTCATTACATGACTTTGCGGTTTAATGTTAATAATTTGCTTTTTAAATATAAAAATGGCAAAAATAACGTTATAGTTTTATTTTAAAATAGTTGGATTATATAATGTAAATATAAGGATTAAAAACCGAATTTCGAGTTTTCATCCTGTTATGAAAAATACTATTTTAATATTGCCGAGGATCCTCCGGGTTTCACGAACATTAAACTGATTTTGTGTTTTTCATCACCCGATGAAAGCTAAAAATTGGGCTTTTAATCCTTAAGTATACACATTTTAACTGCAATTTGCCTAAATAAACACTTTATATATCAACTTCATTTCATTTTCCTATGAAAAACATTTTTAGATGGGCGGAGCTAAAAAGGGCCAGTTTGCATTCCAGTGTTTGTACAATTTTGGTTTGCTGTTACACGTGACATTTGCCGTTAGATTCCGGACAAATGCGTGTACTTATGCAGTATCAGTCGGGACCCACGAGAACAAAAAAACGTGGATTCACCGAAGTACCTGCTCATTTTTGTACAGTAGTTTAAAAAAAACATTAAAGGAGCGAGCGCTTTTTAATTATAATTTCAGTACCTTATTAAATGGAATATATTGAGATATTGACAAGACCAAAGTCCTCAAAAATGCAATACATGTTCAAAAATAAATTTGAACATGACGCAATGTATAAATATACGAGATTCAAATCTTCTTGGGTTTGATATTTGTAACGCCGTCGCTTGTTTTGTAATTTTGGTGAGGTTTTTTTAAATGTAAAATTGACAAATCTTCAAAACGTGCAACAAAATTTGGTATCTTCAAATTTATTTTAAATTTTTAATATAGATAGTTTATTGTCTGAACTACATTTTTTGAAAAATATAGAAACCAGACAAACGTTGTATTTTCACTGCACCTTTTGAAATATGGTACCCATCAAAGTGTTGTCAACGACAACGAAATGCTATCAGCTAATTTGATAGTAGCCTCGACACCATGCAGAAAATCATTACAACAAACCCATTGGAATAAACACAAACTTTGCTATTTTAATTTAATGTGTTAATAAACTTAAAAATATACCAAATTGGTCAAATATTATTTCGATTGACAATTCTATACAGCCTAGTATCGGAACAACGGGATCCCAAGAGTTTGCTGACCTTGAAATACACGCCATTTTTGTTTACATATTTTGACACGGAGGAAGCACAAAATATGAATTCGCTTCGCTATTTCTGCGAAAAGTTGCGCGTAAATGCTTTTGTAATAGTTTCTGATGAGGATTATTATTACTAATAGGATAAGTGCGTGTTTTATTTGTTTAATGCATTAGAAACATAAATTTTAATGCGGCCATGTGAGCAGTGATTGCCGTCAGATCTGATTTGTCGGAAAGGCTGCAGTATTCTCCCTTTTTTTTTGGCGAAACAAAACAAACAAATGAAAGTAATCATTTATGGTACATAGATAACTGTGAGTAGTTTTTCATGTCCATTATTGAAGGCATATTGTTTATCACCGTATATTTTTCAGAAATATCGAATAATTCGGCCTCGTGTTATTTGAAGCAACCCAATTGTGAGAAACTGTTCAATTTTATTTTTTTAATCAGTGTAAAAACGATTTATTTCTTAATTAGTACAAGGTTTTTCAGTTTTTAGAAATGTAGCTGTATTATTCATGCATAATTGGGTACATACATACATGTATATTGCTTAATGCTTATAAATATACCTTTGTTAATAAGACAAGTGGGTCGATTGAATATGCCATGGCATCATTTAGTGGTAGGAATTATATTTTGTCCAATCACATTGCAGTATTTTCAAATTATAACAGAAATTTATTTTGGTAAATCAGCATTAACCTACCATTTATTATTAACCCGATAAATCGGGGTTTATGCATGTAAAATATGCGTGTGAAGTTAGTAAACAAACTATAATTTCGACCACTAAGTTGGTTAATATTCATTAGTATGCATTTATAAATGCATACTAATGGACACTAACCTATACTTAAAGGGGTTGTTTCGAAAGTAACTAAAGGCTCTTTTTTGTTTGTTTGTTCCTCTGATTATTTTCTGGAACAGTATTGTCTGCATTTATTTTTTATTCGTTTTTATCTAAATTCAATTCATCATGGTAATTTTGCAATATGATTAATTAGGATAAAGCTATATTTGAATATTTTTTTTTTTAATTTTTAGTTGAGAAAATAACAAATAAAGTATGTGTTTGTGGTGTTGGATAGAGGTAATTTTTTAAGTGTAAAATATACAATAATAATCTCTAGTATTGATGAAATGTAACATTACAAAAAACATAACTAGGCCTATGTACAATATATGTCACTTACTTCAAACCACACTGCTTTGTTTTAATAAGGTGAAAGTAAATAATAAATTCCTGTTTCCTTTAAGTTATGAATTCCCAGTATCTAAGGGCTACTGTATAACTTTCTAAATGTCATTACTTCAAATTCTGGTCTTTGATCTTTGTAAATGGGAAATAGTATAATGTCTTTGATTTAGTATGATAAAAAAAGAAAGATGTAAAAAAGGAGATATTTACTACAAACAAAATTTATGTTGGTGTTGATACAGGTAGCTCAAACATGCCGTACAAAGTAACATTTTGAACAATTTGAAGATAAAGAAGTTAACAATCAGTATACCAAATAATTTTGAATAAGAAATTTATAAATGAACTTTCGTTTATTGATGCTTCTCCATCTGAAGCAGTTAAGAAGTAGAAAACAATGAGAAATGATGTTAAAGGTCTCTATCTCTGATATTTTGCAACGTTTGGTGTACAGAGAACTTGGATACATAATGCTATTTAAGAAATCCAATTAAGAATGTAATTAAATAATACATAAAAAATATGTTATTTAGTATTTGAACAAATGTACTGAGGAACCTCAAAATTATACAAATAAATACATAAGTTGTTATATTCCATGTTTGGTGATTTCGTACAAACAAACAAAAACATTTTAAATGTTTTACTTTATCAATGTGTGGGTCAAGGCAGTGTAGTGACTGTGGTTGGAGTTTCGGCTGCTCACGCCAGATTTGCGGGTTCATTTTCAAGCTCAACCCGATGCATCTCGAAAAAAACAACAACTCAGTATTGGTTCCGCCCAGGTAGCGGGCTCAAGAGAGATTTCATATACATTGTATTAAGCTTTGTGCTTTCTTTGCAATCGAGCTAAAATAAATTAGTATAAAGTAAGGGTGCAATGCTCACTAGAAGTTAAGTGTGTGTTGTGTCCTTGAGCAAGTTATTTGATCAGTATTTGCTTATAACTTGATTTGACATATTTATTTTGATAACTGCCATGCGAATTTATTTCACAATTAATGTAATTTATAAATATATATTTTTGCATAAGTTTTTCAGTGGTCAATAATGAAATTACTAATTTAATTATTAACTTGTATGCCTTTTATGTAAAATCCAGAGATACATGATTTATAAAATTATTTGTGTTACTGTACCTCTGAATTGTATTCATAAAAACAAAACAAAATCTACCAGAAACAAAATAACTGCACTCTGAATTTTGAATCATACACATTTTTGTATTGAATATGTGTCAAACTTTTTTAAAGATGTTGCAAATCCCTATTCTTAAAAAAAATCCCCTTCCACAATATTTTTTTTTAATATGTGAATTGTATAAAAAAAAATTAGCCTAATGACAAAATTAGTTTCAGATGCTCATTTAATTTTTAGAAAGTGGATAGCATCTTTGCTAGGGAATATATCAGGATTTTTCAAATTGTTAAAATTGGCTAAAAGTAAAATTCACGTTTTCCACTTTAACATGTCTTTATATATTCATTGACCCTGTATTGCCAAAAAGATATCTTTTAATATTAAACATACCACAATAATATATTGAAAAGGGATTTTTTAACATGGGCAACGCTTCTAGGTTAGACAAAAATAGATTTCCAGCTTAAAAACATATTTTGTGATATATTGAATGAGATGCATGATTTCATTTTGATTTCAATTGGATTTGTAACACAGGTTTACGTGTTATAATTGTTTATCTTAGAAAGAGTCCGAATGACAATGCTAAGGTCGTCAATCACTGTGTTGTCTATTTTTAGAATGTGAATTTTGTTTCATTTAGTCAATCACTCCAATTTAGATATCAATTTTGCATGTTTTTTGTGGATTTGACATACTTAACCATTGGACTTTTATTTATTAATGATAACGGGAAGCTTTTCATCAATTTTAAAAATAATTTTAGTTTTTTAGAGATTAATAGTGTTTTTTTCATTTTAAGACTCAGAGGTCCCGGTTTGATTCTCAGTAATTTTTCAAACACTCCAATCCAACTATGCCTTATTCAGTCAGAGTGCTATAAAAGTATGCCATAATTTGGAATTTGGATGTAGAGTCGGTCCCATGAGCAGTGCCTGTGAGACCCAGTGCATGCTAAATATCTCACTGAACTTCAGTTTTAATCTGTGAATCAAATGAACATTGACCTTTCTCAGAAATGAGGCTTCAGCAGGAAATAGTTTTGCGATCATTTCAATTGAAACCTGTACACGGAAATAATCTAAAAAGGGAGATTAGTTTACTCAATAATAATTGACTTATACGCTGTCACGGGTTGTTAAGTAAAATTGCACAATTTAGTTTGGTTATCACTTATCAACAGCTTGCACTTGTATGTCAGGTTACAGGTAATGAATGATGTGCAAGTTTACATGTTTTAATATGTATTGATCTATTTATTGAATTGGAAATTACTGATTAATCATAATTTTGATTCAAACTGTGTAACAAATCAGATGGTAATTAATAGATTCCATCTTTCAGATAATCAGATAAAAACGTTGGTGTAGGTGTTGTATTGAATGAGTATGGTGGGAGCATGGAAAACATTTTTAAAAAAACAAAAAAAACAAAAAACAGCGTGATATTAAAAATGAAAAATAAGTCCGTGCACAGTCTCTCTTATTTTTCGAAAATTTTAACAGGTATCAAATGTATTTCCAGGTTGCAAGATTCACAGTGCTACATCGAACCATGGTGTATTGCTTCCCCATCAAGTCACATTATACTGACACTGGGCCGACCAGACCTAGAACTATCCTCTAAATGCTAAACACCAAGTGAGGAAGCCTCAAATACCATTTTCCAAGTCTTTCGTATGCCTCGGGATTTAAAGTTTTAAAGATTTAAAGCATGCAAGTACCGTCAAGACCATATCACAACATTTATTACCACTCATTGTATTTGACTGAAACTGAACTAATGGCTTTGTAGCTATGAAACCAACTAAATTAAGTGGGATAACTCTTGTCAGATCTTTTTGCAAAATATGGCCTTTGTTTGGCATGTATTGGATTGAACATTCATACAAGGTATTGAAGTTATGAGACCTACTCAACGTAGTTAGTTAGATAACTCAAGCTGTCAGCTCTTGTTCATACAATCATGACAGTTGTGACTAACTGACATATGCATCTTATGGGAATGAAGGCCTCACATCTCAATATTTAAGATTTTATTTTTCACAGTTATCTGAAATTTAGTTTTTATTAGATAAATATATCACAGGGTAGGTAAATAAACATTTGGTGAATTATAGTCTATAAAATTAATGGAAATTTCAATGAAAAAAATCCATTTACATCAATATTTTTTTCCAGATTCACTTTTACACTGGAAGACTGGATATGATAATTCACATGATTAAGCAACATTGGGTGTCTAATGAGAGAAACTGGGGTTTCACATTTTTATATGTCTCTGTATTTTAGGTTTTAGATATAATATTTATTTGTGGTCTTTTTGTTTCATACAATGATTATGAGGGCTTTAAGGTTGGCTGTTGAGGGATTTTGTCATTTTGATATTAAAAAACAATGAAATGATACAACAGACTAAACTATATAAATGTAATTAAACTTTTTAGCTCGACTATTCGTAAAGTAGACGGGCTATTGTACGTGCCCTGGTGTCGGCCTCGGGTTTTCAGATTTTTCAATATGCAAACTCCTGTATGAGAAGATTTAATAAAGTTGTACTCACCTCTACTTTCACTCTGCTTATAGTTTGTGAGGTACAAACCGTAATTAACGGGAACCGATTTATCTGACAGTTTCACTTTTATCAAAATACAGGAAATGTGAAACAGCTGTTTAGATACACATTGTATTAACAATATTTTGCTGGAAAGGAAAATTATTTGCGTAATGGGTACGCTTAATAACAAAATTGTTTGTGTTTTCCATGAATGTTGTACTTTATTTTTGTCTTTAAATATTTTATTTCTCATAATACATATACATTCAAGTAAATAGCAACGCATTGTACATAACACAATAAGAATGATTAGCGTGGATATTATACTAGCATGTAAAGATATATAACTGATATACAAGTCTATTCAGGGTTTTTTTTATATGCTAACAATAATATTGTAAGTGTTTTTATAATGAAGCATTGTCACAATGGTCTTTATAAGTATAATATACTTTATGCATTAATTGAGAAATAAGTTGGTGTTTGTAGACAGTAGATAATGGAGAGTAGATAAGAAATAAAAAAGGAAATGAAGGTTAAGATAAAGAGGAGGAATACTCGACACTCTATGATGACGTCATTAATACAGCTGTAATTTTTCCCATTTGCCGTTATGTTGTTCAAGTTTATCTTTTGTCGTTGCTATTATTCTTTCTATGTTTTCAATATTTTTTAAATATTTTATAAAATTGATAAATATGGGAATCGTTTTTGCATACTTATTTTTATAGATAAAATATTTAGCATAAATCAATATAGTATTTAACAAGTTTGAATAACTGCTACATTCAACATATCCAAGAGATATTATATAATTTAACTTTATTGTAAACTGCTTTTCATTAAGATATTCTTCAAGATTTGTCCAAAAGGCTCTAGAACAATGATATTCCCAAAATAGATGTCTATTTGTTTCAACATTCATGGCACAAAAATCACATAAACTTGTATTACATATGTTGCATTTATACAGGAATTTGTTGTTTGGTACAATTCGCATAATACATTTGTATTGAAAAGCTCTTATTTTTGTATCAATTAAGGATTTAAAAGGTACGGTGTGTACAACATTCCAGTTAATGTTCGTACTTTCTGATTCCCATTTAATAAGGGGTTTGATAATATTAATATTGTAAGTGTTTTTTAATTGTCGGTTGTATAAAAGTTTATTTGGACTCTTGAGGTTTCGAATTTGTTGCATTAAGTTAATTTGTTTATTATTATCAGCTATGTTGTCGGTTTTCAAGTTTTGTTTCCATACTTTTTGGTATGCTTTCAATTAAAGTATAATATTTCAAAAAATCTGAATTATTAAGTTTGTACTTAGTTTAAACAATATTTATTCGTTTACAACATATTACATATAAATATATTCAAATATACAGCGATACATAACAATAGAATTGAGAAGAAAGCTATTTCTAGCTTATACAAAGTCTCTCTTCTGAATATCTTGCAACGACTATATAATGGAGTTACAAATGCAATGAAAACAAATTAATTACTAGACAAACGGATTATAAGCAGCGCTTGAGATGAAAATAATAAATATGTGCAAGTATCTTGATCATTGAGAATACAGATGTAGCTGATTTGGTATGTATATAGGCTGAAGCGTATGCGACGCTTCAACTACTGAGAGTTGTGTATGCTTGCATTGAACAATAATTGCTGTATATAACTTAAAATATTTTAAAAAAGAAAAAAAAATATGTGAGTAGAAATAAAGTGGAAAGGGTAGATAAAGTAGATAGAGAGAAACAGGAAAAGAGAGGTGTGATCACAGGATACCTTTTGAGGTGTTGTGGGTCACTCTTGTGGGATAAAGGATAGTTCAATTCAATGAATAAAACGCTTGGTCTTCGAAATGTATGTTTGGATATGGTGAAATATTTTACGATTGACATCATCAGAAAGAGAGTCGTTGCCGAAAAGTAGTGTGTTTAGGTCTAGACGAGTAATAGGACGAAGGACGTCATGGAGTAGAGTTCTTTGGCGTTGATATAAGGGGCATGTGAAGAAAAAGTGATATGTATCCTCAATTTCTGCACATACACAGGTAGGACTATCTACAATGTTTTTGGAAAACAGGTGCTCTTTCAATGAACTGCAGTGCATCCGTAACCGCGCATGTTGAATTGCCGAATCCCTTCTACCATCGTAATAAAATTTTAGAACAGTCTTTTTGTTAGAATTTAGATCGTGCTTGAAAGACAAGACGGAAGCAGCAGACCGGGTTGCAGGGGGTAGTTTGTTCCATTCTGATATAGTGGAGGGGAGGAAAGATGCAGAGAAGTGTTGTGTATTGAAGGAAACGTTCCTAATGTGGTCAGAATGGCGTAGATCATAAGTTTCAACATTACCTACTGTCATGGGGATCATATTGGATAAGTAGGAAGGGGTAGAAGGACTGTTGAGCATTTTATAGAAGTGGATCAATTTGTGTTTTCGTCTACAGGACTTCAAAGGCTCAAGAGCGGATTCTTTGTATACGTTATTAAGTGATACCAGGCTTGTTACTCCCGTAATGATTCTAGCTGCTTCGATTTGGATTTTTTCGAGGTCTTCTTCTTCAGCTTTCGTTATATTATCCCAAACGACGTCAGAGTATTCGAGTGTAGGTCTAATGAAAGATGTGTAGATAGTTTCAAGCGACCGACGATCAAGAGTGAATTTGAGACTTAGTGTGTACTTAGCTTTTACAAACTGAAATGTATAAAATGTTTTTTACCTACTATCAAATATTTGTTTGATGTACCTTTTGCATATCATTCTTTATAAAATAATGTCGTTTTATTGTTTTTTTATATAAGAGTTGTTCCATAATATCTGATTGTTTAATCCTTCAGCTTCTGGTTTATTTACAAAGTTTATGCTTGACCAGGATTGCAATATTTCTAAGAAAAATTTGGGAAATGGTTGTTTTTTTGTTTAATATAGTCATTTTCATTTGAATTACATTCAAATATTAATTGTCCCCCTATTTTATCTAATGTGCTATTGTATATATGTTTCCAATCACCCTCATTTTTATTATCGATTATTCTTTTGACCCATCCTGCTTTAATTGCTTTTATAAACATGTTTAAATCAATCATTTTTAGGCCCCCGTTTTCATCATCCTGTATTATTGTTTTTCGACTAATTTTATCAGATTTATTATCCCATAAATAAGTGTATATACTTTTATTGATTAAATTAATTAATTCCGGTTTGGGGTTTTCTAGGACTGTAAGAGGGTATATAAGTTTTGGTAATGCAAAAGTTTTTATAACAGTTATTTTTCCAATAATTGATAAATTATGCCTCTTCCATCGTTTTAAGCAGTTTGTAAATTCTTGTTTTTTTTTGGTATAAAATTTAATTCGTGATATTTGTTTCTGTCATTTGAAAAAACAACTCCCAGCGTAGACGAGCATTCTGATGTCCATATGAATTTATTATTTGTACCAAATGTTTCAATAGAATTTTTTTAATGATCCTGATCTTAAGATAACAGATTTTTATCGTTTAATTTTAGACCAGATATTTTACTAAAATAATTTAGCCTTTTTATTAAAGATGTTTATATTACCCATCCATCATATACGTTGCATCATCTGCAAATGCTGTATTTTTTATTTCTCTATTATATATGTTTATGCCTTTTATATCTTTATCTGCTTTTACAGACTTGTATAAAATTTCTATAATTAATATAAATAAATATGGTGAAAGTGGACATCCTTGTCGTACTCCTCTTTTGATGTTGAAGAACTCGGATATGTGTCCGTTATTAACTACACAACTTTGAGCATCGTTATAAAATAATTAAAAATAGTATCGTGATCTATACTATCGAATGCCTTTTCAAAATCTGCAAAAAAATTAAGTCCTGGTTTGTCTTCGTCATTTAAATATTGTATTACCTCAAAGATAGTTCGAATGTTTTCACCTATATATCTTCCTTTTAAAAAACCTGTTTTGCTGTTATCGATAAGATTATTTCAAACATTTTTCATTCTATTTGCTATTGTTTTTGTAGTAATTTTATAATCAACGTTAAGTAAACTTATTATGATGTTGTACTTGCCTCGGCGCCGGTGTTGGTTTTTCTGGTTAAAAGTTTTTTATCAGGTAAGGTATCTATGCAACTACTCATTTGTTATGAATGGAATTTCACATGTGAGTTCAGCATCATCAATGGAACTCACAGACATAAGGCCCATAACTCTGGATTGTATTTTGGTAGAGTAATGGCCCTTTTTGGACTTAATTTTTTAGGTTAAAGTTTTTATCAGGTAAGATATCTGTGCAACCACTTATTTGATATGAATGAAACTTTACATGTGTGTTCAGCATCATCAGTGAAACTCACAGACATAAGAACCTTAACTCTAGGTTGTATTTTGGCAAAGTTATGGCCTTTTTGAACTTAATGTTTGAGTTATTTTAATAGGTAAAATATTTATGTAACCAGTCATACGATATGAATGAAACTTCAAATGTGTGTTCTGTATCATCATTGGAACGCACACAGATAAGAACCCTAACTCTTGATTGCCCTTTGACAGAATTATATTCCTTTTGAACTAATATAATATATAGTTGGTGTTTTTAGATGTTTGACAAAAAATAGGGTCAGCTTGTGGTTCTCTCTTAAATTTGTTCAAAACCATGAAACTGGGGGCAAAATTGGCACACCCTAAAGGGTAAAAAAAAATATTTTTTTTTTATGCCACCCCCCCCCCCCCTAATTTTTTTGGGTGGCATATAGTAATCGCAGCGTCCGTCCGTCCGTCCTTCCATCCGATATTTCGTGTCCGGCCTGTAACTTTGTCATGCATAGATGGATTTTGTACTTGCTACAAATAATCAACATAACATGACAACGTGTCGCGAATAAGATCCACACCTGTACCTCAAAGGTCAAGGTCACACTTTGAGTTTGTTTGACAACATTTTGAGTCTGTGTATGATTTTGTGTCTGGCTTGTAACTTTATCATGCATACATGAATTTTATAAATACTTGCTACAAATGATAAACATAACATGACCACATGTCGTGAGTAAGACCCACACCCGTACCTCTAAGGTGAAGGTCTCACTTTGGGTTTGTTTGACAACACTTTGAGTCTGTGTAAGATACCGTGTCCAGTCTGTAACTTTGTCATGCATCAATTGATTTTATAAAACCCAGACTGTTACTTCAAAGATCACGGTCACAATTTAATTTTGTTTGATGACACTTTGTCTGATTGAGATTTCGTGTCCGGTCAGTAACTTTGTCACCCATGGCTAAATTTCAAAAACACTTGGCTCAATTTATCAGCATGACATGACGACGTATCATGCATAAGATCTACATACGTATCTTAAAGTTCAAGGTCACACTTTGAGTCTGTGTGAGATTTTGTGTCCGGCCTGTAACTTTATCATGCATAGATGAATTTTATAAATACTTGCTACAAATGATCAACATAACATGACGACGTATCGCACTTAACACCCAGACTCCCACTTCAAAGGTCACGGTCACAACTTAACTTTGTTTGATAACACGTTCAGTTTGTTTGAGATTTCGTGTCCCGTCTGTAACTTTGTCACTTATTTTTAAATTTCAAAAACACTTGGCTCAGTTGATTAACATGATATAATTAAGTGTTGCATGTCAGACCAAAAACCTTTCCTCAAAGGTCAAGGTCACACTTCCAATTTGTTTAATATTGCTTGTTTGGTCTGTAACTTTGTCTTTCAATTAGCTCAATTAATAAAGATGGATGACATGTTGACGTGTCACACGTAAGACCTTGACCCGTACCTCAAAGGTCAAGGTCACACTTTGAAGTCATATGACAACACTGATTCTGTTTTCTGATTCTAGATTTGGCTCAAGTTATCAACAGATCAACATGACATGACGACATGTCACGTTAAGACCCATGACCTACCTTTTTTTATATATATTTCATGTCTGGTCTGTAACTTTGTCTTACATGGAGGGATTTTAAACTAGCTTGACACAAGTGATCAGCATGCCATGATGATGTTTCACCTGCATTTACCTGTAGAAATACTCAGACCGTTACATCAGATGTCCAGGTCATGGTTACACAGAGGTCAAAATCACGCTTTAATGAATAAAAACATGAAATTGCATGTTTATTCTGAAACGTCAGTCCATTACTCTTGATATTTATGGATACATCGCTACCTGTTATAACATATATTGTTATTTTCACAGACAATTTGGGGGTCATGCGACACTTCCCAGTGACATTTCTTGTATTCATTAAAGTTTAATCTTTATTTTCTTTTTATGTAAAGTTTAATCCTTTTTTCCTTTTTTTAAGATTTATTGTCTTCATTTTCATGAAAGGATATCCAGCTGTGATAAACTGTGCATTCTGGTACAAGATTATTTCAACTATAGAATCAATTTGATGATCTGGTACCGATATATTGCCCTCCACTACTGTTCGGACTTTAACGTCTTTAGTTGTGATTGGATTTTTAAATAAATTGGCACAAATGCTAACCAGACCAAGATGATGTGTCATGCGAGTTGAGTTTGTTCGTCAAAGATATTTTTTCTTTTGTTTTGGGGTTATAACTTACATATTTATGGTTCGATTTAGAACAACACACCGGTGCTCACTGGGACAAGACAATGTGTCATATAACAGTCGGCTACGTATTTCAGTTTGCGGCATTTACATGTGCTTTATGTACTCGGTGACTTTTTCATTTTGCATCATTTAAATCCACTTTAACGATGTGGCGGTGGATATGACCACGTTAGTGGCAAGCTATTGTTATAATTTGGCTTCAAGCACCATCAGGAAAAACAATAGCAACCGTGTTTTTAGAAGGAAGAGAGGACTTCAATGAACAATGAACAATGGTGGAGCATACTTAAGATCCTATGTTTAGATCTAACATGTTATATCCTATTGAGTTAAAGCAAAGTAAGAAGTATACAGTCTTGTTAAATTTATTAAGTTTATTAATCAAGTTTTTAGTACTCGCAATTCCTTGTACAATCAAAATACATAATATATACATCTATGTTTTTGTATAGATTTACTCAAGTATTTATTTGATAAAGTATTTAAATGTTTAATTTTTATTTGTCCAACCTCAAAAACTATTAATATGTATGTATTTAAATAACGTAATTTTCTAATTTAAAAGAATCTAACATAATATTGATCTATTATCTGTGTGTCATGTGTTACATTTATTATCTGAATTTGTGTGTAATGAGAAACATTATACGTTTAATTTACTGAATAAAGAATTTGAATCTTGAATCTTGAACCTATTTAAGGGCCCTTGAAACGAAAACGAAATTCAAGTTGTTCATTTAGGACAATACAGAGATGCACTTATGACCATCATAAGATTAAGATTCTAGTCCAATGTCTTCGTATATATATATATATATATATATATATATATATATATATATATAGATATATAAATATATTAATTTTTATGTAATGGTAATTATTACAAATTGTTTTGATATACATGTATGTGTGTGTGTGTGTGTGTGTGTGTGTGTGTGTGTGTGTGTGTGTGATACAGTGCCAAAGATAAGAATAGAATGAATAGTGTGAAAACTCTTAAAATAATTTTTATAGGATTTTCACTTATTGCAGTAACTGAGTGTAACAGGGAGAATTGTCTAAATGAAAGTAATTTGAATGTCTTATCTTGATTAAAATATTCTATATTAAATACACAGTATATATATATATATATATATTATTTTTTATGTAATGGTAATTATTACAAATTGATTTGATATACATGTATGTCTGCGTATGTCTATAGTGTGTGTGTGTGTGTGTGTGTGTGTGTGTGTGTGTGTGTGTGTGATACAGTGCCCAATATAAGAATAGAATGATATAGGGTGAAAACTCTTAAAATAATTGAGTGAAATCTTATAGGAGTTTCACTTATTGCAATAACTGAATGTAACATGGAGAATTGTCTAAATGAAAGCAGTTTAAATGTCTTATCTTGATTAAACTATTCTATATTAAATACACAGTATTGTAAAATTGCTGCTGCCTGCAACTCTTGATTTGCATTAATAGTATTGTATCAAATTAATATGACTGAACAAACCACAGTAGTTTCTTCTTGCACAAATGCTGCTGCCTGCAACTCAAAATTTCTGGTCTTTATGTTGACAATGTTAAATAATATTGTTTTAAAATTACTTATTGAAGAAATTAGCATTGGGGCAAAACTTATCTCAAAATTGTACTTTGATTTGGTTTAACATGTTTTTTGTCCCTTTGCAAACTGAGATTTTCGTTCTCACTTTGACATTTTATCAGAGTGTGTGATCTTGATCATTTAGACACATTCATTAATACCTACAAAAAATATGCAAATTCCTGTATGAGACGACTGAATAAACTGGTACTCGTCTCTACTTTCACTCTGCTAATAGCTTGTGAGGTACAAACCGAAGTAACCGGGAACCAGTTTATCTGGCTGTTTCCTATTTATCGAAATACAGAAAACATGAAACAGTTGTTTGGATACACATTGTATTAACAATGTTTTGCATGAAGAAAAACTATTTGCGTAATGGCAACATTTAAAAAACAAAATTGTTTGCACTTTTCCATGAATTTATTTGAGTGAAATACACAAATACGCAGCTTATCTGGAGCACTGAATGGTAAAATATGCAACCACCCATTGGATATGAATTAAACTTCACATGTGTTTTCAGCATCATCAAAATTGTGTTAAAGTTTTTCAGCAGGTTAAAGCTTTTGAACAGGTACATATTTCATCAACCTAACATTGGATATGAATGAAACTTCAAATGTGTTTAGCAGCATCAATGGATTGCACAGATACAAGAACCATGGCTCTGGTTTGTATGTTGGCAGAATTAAAGCCCTTTCGGACTGGCAAGTTTGTTTAAAGTGTTTGAGCGAGTTCGAATTTTTTAGCAGGAACATTATATCATTCATCAACCTGTCATTGGATTAGGATAAAACTTCACAGTGTGTTCAACATCATCTAGAAACTCATAGAGACAAGAACCCTAACTCTTGATTAACCATTGACAGAATTATATCCCTTTTAAATTAATATAATATATGGTTGGTGTTTTTAGATGTTTGACAAAAATAGGATCAGTTTATGGTCCTCTCTCAAATGTGTTCAAAAACGTTAACCTTTTGCTTGTAAACGCGATAGTACCTTCATTTTGCATTGAAGCTTAACCAAACTTGCACAGCAGTTACATAAACATAAGATCTCGAACGAGTTCTTGAACCAGTGTCATTCGACCACAAATGCCCCCACCACAGGGCTTATAAGCACATTTTCAGGAAAACTTTAAAAAAACATTTTCTCTGAAAGTTTAAGGGCTAAACCTTAGATATTGTACATGCGGCATTGCATGGATATCCACTAAAAGATTTGTTAAAGTCAGATCCCTGGGGTCAAATTTCGGGTCGCCTCAGCGGTCACTGTTTTACATAGAGTTATATAGGGAAAATGTTGTAGACGCGATAGTACCTTCATTTGTCATTGAATCTTAATCAAACTTGCACAGCAGTTATATAACCACAAGATCTCAAACGAGTTTTTGAACCAGTGCCATTTGACCACAAATGCCCCCGCCACAGGGCTTTTAAACATATTTTAAACAAACTTTTAAAAAAACATTTTCTCTGAAAGTTCAAGGCCTAGATCTTAGATATTTTACATGTAGTATTGCACGCATTTAGCTCCCCTAAAATATTTGTTGAAGTCGGGTCACTTGGGTTATATTTTGGGTCGCCACAGGGGTCAGTTTTACATAGAGTTATACAGGGGAAATGTTGTAGATGCGATAGTATCTTCATTTTTCATTGAATCTTTACCAAACTTGCACAGCAGTTGTATAAATATAAGATCTCAGACAAGAACTTGAACCAGCTTCATTCGACCAAAAATGCCCCTGCCACAGGGCTTATAAACACATTTTAAGAAAAAATTTAAAAAACATTTTCTCTAAACGTTTGATGCCTAGACCTTAGATATTTTACATCATTGATTATTAATCGTCATTTTTTATGCCATCGAGGGCTAACAGACGATCAGTTAACCTAACCACTGTTTCCTGGGATAAACCAGTACTCGAGCACACCCGAAAAGTAACTGATAACTTTCCCACTTGAATCAGTGGTGAGAGACGAATGATAATGAGACACAATGTCGTATATCAATCATCACGGAGACTGTTGCCGGGCGGGGGATTCGAACTCACGACTCCTCGATTGATAGTCAGACGCGTAACCGACTGAGCTAATCGAGCCCGGCCCATACGGGAACAAAAGTGAGTATCAGTGTTATGTTAATGCTGGTGCTGTTTCTGCTACTTTACCATTGTTGATTAAATGTCAGAAACACAAACAGAGATGGACATTTGTCTAACTCTCAGGTGGCACATTTAGATCATTCTAAATCTTGAAAACGTGACGCTTTCGTAACCAACCAACATCTTGTGCTTTTGTTATAAAAAGTGCTTAGTTGTAACTTTGTGTGACGAATATTTCATCATTTTAAAGTTAAAGAAATGAAAAATTTACGCTTACTGTTATTTTTATGTGATCATTTTCTCAGTCATGTTTAACCTATTATTTAAAGTATGAAATAAGAAAACCTTTTTAAAATATTGATATGGTGTTTTGGCCTCTAGTGGGAAACTTATTCTTCTTCGTTCTACATTTTTACATCTATGGTGTGTTGTGAAAATGTAATTGTTAAGTCCGCTATACTACCGTGTTGTGTTTTTTGTTAAAAAAATAAATATTTTCGTTTGCAACCCGTTTTAATTAAATTTCTGAAGAAAAATATGAAATAGTTGATAATTGGAAATAACCACCATTTTTATCAGCCTTACTTTGGTACCAAACTTATTACATATAGCACTTTTTGAAATTCTCCTATGCAATAGAAACATCGAGGCGGGGTCATTTTTAACCCTAAGGACACCATTTGAACAAATTTAACAAAACTATAGTTGGTCATCATTACTACAAAAACATTTTGAAAATCTGTTGGACCGTTCATGAGAAGAAGATTTTTGGACTATTTTTAGTAATGGTGGCTATCTTGAATTTTAGATAGAAAACAAAATCTTTTGTATAGCCTCCTATGCAATAGAAACATCCATGTGAAGTTTTAGTGTAATTGGTCAAGTGGTTTCAGAATTTTCTGTTTTCCCATAGTATCCCTATGTAAAATTCTAAGTCCCCCTACAGGGCCCCTATAAATTTTAGCCCCTAAATTCTTATCTGCAATCAAACCCCTACACATAGGGATAATTTATGCAAAATATAAACAAATCTGACATACCAGTTCTTTAGAAAATGAATTTAGTAATTCCTAATTTTTACCCTTTTGGGGCCCCTCCTGAACCCTAAAGACAGTGGAACCCAGTTATTTTTACAAATCTGAACCTCCTTCACCAAACAATGCTTCTGTGAAGATATAGGCAAAATCATTTCCAATATTAAAAAAAAATAATAAAAAAAATATTATGACATGTGTCCCCTAATTGAACCCTCGTGGGGGGTCATATTTAACCCTAGGGACACCATTTGAACAAATCTATTAAAACTATAGTTGGTCATCATTACTACATAAACATTTTGAAAATCTGTTGGGCAGTTCATGAGAAGAAGATTTTTTTTAAATTTTGGACTATTTTAAGTAACGGCGGCCATCTTGAATTTCAGATCGAAAAAAATCCTTCGGTAAAGTCTCCTATGCAATAGAAACATCCATGTGAAGTTTCAGCTTAATTGGCTTAGTGGTTCCAGAGAAAGTGCTGCTGACAGACGACGGACAACGGACAATTAGCCATCGCATAAGCACTTCTGGCCTTTGGCCAGACGATCTAAAAATGAAAGTTTATCCATATGTTTTCTTATTTAAACTCTTATTTGTGGGTCAATGCCAAACTTCAGTCCAATTATTCATTATTTTTTATTCCGTATAAAAGTCTAACCAAGATCAAATATATGTATACAGCAACAAAATGATCAGACAAAAGAATATGTAGATCAATGCCAATTCACTATACTACGACAAGCTCAGAATATTTACATACGTTTTAGCCGTGTAAAATGGTACTTCTCTCTACTGTATTTACTATTTCTATCATGTATACATGTGGTTCTACGTGTCACTTTCAAATTTCGACAAAATGATATCGCTGATCAACCTCACAAAAATATGGTTAATAGAAAATAAGTCATGAGCGTGCACTTGAACAGAAGATTTGAAGCGAAAAGCATCGGTGCGTCAGACGACTTATTCATGAATTCCTTGGCTTCCTTTAGTTCCGCTTCAGTGGGCATGTATGTCTGATCTGGTCCATTGTGTCTGCAATTGCACTCGCTGCTTGATATGGAGAGGCCGGATCGTTCACAAAAAGGACAACACACAGGCTTGTAATTGATAGAGCCGACATAGTCTCTGCTGCTCGGTTTATCTAAGCACCGTTCACAAATTTCTCCCACCCAGCAATCACCTGATATGGCTGAAACAAAGTGAAATATATATATATTTATTCGTTTTTACCTCAAATATTAAATCTTTCATGAATCAAATTATATATCTAAAGGTACATAAATGTTGTATATAGCTACAGTTAAATGAGGATTTTACCGGAATAATGATAATAATAATCAGAAATATCAGTTTTTCAACAGCATTCCCACGAAAATTTCAAAATCCCCTTACTGGGACCCAACGAACCTTAAATTGCTCCTTAGATTCATTAAATTGAAACCGCTTCTCAAATAGATTATTTAACCATAATATGAAAGTATATTGCTTATCATTTCTGAAGAAAAACATTTTTGGAAATTCACAATTTTATATCTTTTTGGGACCCTACTGTTCCCTTATCTATATTAAAGCCCCTTTAAAAAACTCAGTCCCAAAAGTTATGACTTAACAATGTTCCAGACCTCAAAATGATTTAAATGATACCTTAAATAGGTGAGAAAAAACGAGAATTGCATGTACAGCACCTATCTTAAGCAGCCAACTAAGGGAAATAGCAAAGGTGGCCTTTTAAGACAGGTTGTTGCTTAATACAGGTTAATTACTTTGAAAGCATAGAAATGGGAAATAGAAAAACATGGATTCTGAAGACACTGGGCTGCTTAATAGAGGTGACCGCTTACATAGGTTTTACTGTACTCTCATAGTATTCCTTTTGCATTCCTATATTAAAATTCAAAGCCCCCATACAATACCCCAATATACCAAAGTCCTTTTATTTGAACGAACTTGAAACTCTTTCTCACAGTGAGCATTTATACCAAATATGAACACGGACGGTCTGCTTTTGAAAAATATTTGTATATTAAATTGTTCATATATGTTAAACTATTAAGTCCCTAAGGTAACGTTTGTCCAAACCTGAGAGAAACTGTTCAGGTGATACTGCATGCATAATATTAAAGCCCCATGCCTTGTAGTTTTGAAGAAGATTTTTAAATTAAAAAACAACTGATTTATCCATATGGCAGGACAAATTTTACCCCAGGACCATGATTTGAACAAAGATGAGAAAGCTTCCTGTAATGATGCTTTCTTCACGCCAAAGTTGATGAAAATCTGCTGAGGTTGTGAGTCAGACCTTTGCCAGTCACTTACGGAAGTAAATGACATTGATTTTATTCCAATTCATTAATCTGAAGTGTTTAAACACGATATGCCATATTTAACCAACTGTGTGATGAAAATAATGTTTAACCCAATTCCAAATTTAAAAAAATATATTATAAAAATTCATGATTAAGTGTCCAAAAAACTGTTTGGCTCCTTAATATAAATATCAGTGATGCAGTCGTCTTAGTGACAGTAGGTACTCTGTGACTGATCCAGTCGGTGAATATTACCTATTTGCTACAGTTTACGAAAAACTAGTAAACAATGTGATATATCCACATAAAAGTTGCTTATCTAATGCTTTTCAAAATCTGAAATTAGTTTATCAGCTCTGGTCACATCACAGATTTTTTTTTTTGGGGTGTGTGTGTGTGTGTGTGTGTGTGTGGTGGGGGGAGGGGGGGGGTGGGGTGGGGGGCACTGCTCAACGATTCAATTTTGTAATAAATGTCAGATTTTTCAGTGAATATGAAATTTCCTCAGTTACAAAAAGTGGAATAATAAATAAAAATGGTAACATCACTGTTTTCAGTTGGTTCAAGTGTGGAATATCAATAAATTTCTCTCGTGCATCCTAAAAGTGGCATGCTCTCTCACTATACAACTTCATAGTTTTTAAGTTGAAATAAAAGTGATCTTTCACTGAAATCAAAAGTGCCGGACCAAGTTAGTTCAGTAGGTAGCGTGTATGACTAGCCATCAATGGGTCATGAGTTCGAATTCTCACCCGGTCACAGTCTCCATGATGATTGATATACGGCATTTTCATTCCTCTCTATCCGCTGATTTAAGTGACACAGTTATTAGTTACTGGCTGAGATGGGAATACTGGAGTACTGGTTAACCGTCCGAGATTCTAGGAAAGAATGGCCATTTATAAGTCATGAAAATGACATTACATATTCAAACAAAACTAACAGCAATTAATTATTTTATCTTTATAAGTCATGTTGTTACTTACGCGCATCGGTGTTACTGCCAACTGTTCTCGGGCCGGTGATGTTGTATGTTTTAGCGCCATCCGATGACTTGACCAAACATATCATGCATACAACTGTAACCGTCGCAATTGTCTTGTACATCTGCATAAAAATAGAGTTTAGAAATTATCAATTAATTTCTTTTTAAGAAAGAAAGCCAACTTTTCAAAACACAACTCAGTAGTTAACATGCGTTTCAACAAGAGCTGTCGGAGAAGAGCAATAAATTGACTATCATAGTCGTGTCACAGAATCTGTAACATACTGAACGGGACAGCCAACCCGCCATCTGACATTTTATGTACCTGATATTTCATGTATTTTCTCAAAAAAATATCAAAGCCATTTCTTTGAAATTTTTACTTGAATAAGATAGAACATTGAGGTTATGTAAACATGTCTGTTAATGGCATTATATGACTTTTAATAGCGCTACTCCATATTTTGACGAAGATATTGGAAATATAAAAATGGCTGGTTAGCTGTTCCGTTCGGTATAGTATATATGATGAGAAAAACAGATTGATTGGTTGAATATTTAGCGTCATTTTTATGCCATCGAGAGCTAACAGACGATCAGTTAACCTAACCACTGTTTCCTGGTATTAACCAGTACTCGTGCACACCCCATCTCTGCAAGTAACTGATAATTTTCAGGCGGGGGATTCAAACTCACGACCCCTGGATTGATAGTCAGACGTGTAACCGACTGAGCTAATCTTATCAATAAATATTAATTAAATCATATTTAATAGCAGGAAAACAGTAGATAAATATATGGGGGTGGTGGTGGGAGGGGGTTCTTCGGTCAGTAACAAATATTTCAAATGGTGCAGCGTATTTAATTTAATATAAAGCAAAATATAAACAGGGGTGTGACTGTAGGGCTCATGCAGGTACCAAAGTGTATTAAGGGCTGTACGATAATAAAAAGGGGTTGGAGATCTCAGGCTTGGTATCAAAGTTGAAATGGGACAACTCATTTAAATAAATACAAAAATATGGTGAGATGCTTCAACATATTTATAAACCAAGTCACATTCACGTAACTGTTAATGTACAGTAAATCACAACTTGCATCACAAGTTTAACGCGTGGTTTCAAAACAAAATATGTTCATTTCACCCTTCAATATGACCTTGACCTTCAAATTGACTGTAAATATGCACATGTATGCCTATTTCCATACATATAACTGCAAGCAATACACACTTATAATTACAGCACACATCAAAACTTTAACGCAGAGTTTGAAGGTATAAGTGACCTCTTAATCCTGCAATAAGACCTTGACTTTAAATTTAGGGGTCCGAATTCTGCCACGGAGTATGAGCACACTTATGCCAAGTTCATATGAGTGCATGCTATGTTCACTTATCTTTCTCTCTCTCTCTCTCTCTCTCTTCTCTTCTCTCTCTCTCTTTCTTTCTTTTAGTATTAATAGATTAAGAACATGTTAAGTATTACGTTTTCAGAGAGCTGTCAACAGTTTGTACATAGAGTGTGCATATCCTTGATTCTGTTTACTATTCACATAACATACATAACAAATGAGTATAATCTGTACAACGCACTTCCGCTATAAATCCGTTTTACTTCGGTAAACAATAATATTTAACATAAAATTTTGAAATGTTTCATTTTCTATGCATAGGATATAATACAAATAAAACTATCCCTAGCAAAGATTAAGAACAAGAAGTAACAATGTAAAATACATTTAACACTTTGAACTTCTTTGCTTGTCGTATTTTCTAATGTTGTTATATATAAGTATAGTTTTTATCATGAGTCAAATGATCAGTAAAAAGCAATAACAGTTTATTTTACAAGCGCACAATATCTACAGGTTCATAATTATTTATAGTGGTTATTCTACAGTCTGTTTTAAGTCAACAATGTGATAATTTCGTCTTTTCACCATCGTTTTTTTTACTTGTCATCCTCGTCGTTGAGATTTTTCACCACCATAGATTCGACTTTTCGCCATTGTTGTTACGACTTTGAAACATCGTTGTTTCGAGTTTTCACCATCACTATTTATACTTTTCACCATAGAAGTTTTGTTGTTTCTACTTTATTTAATAAATATGCCGCGATGGTCCCCACCGGGACAAAGTACAAAACAAAAGCATATTTATGTAATTCGCGAAAATAAAAAGTACTATATGACCATATGAATGATATAAAATATACTGTATATACCTTTTCTACTAAATCTGAACATTTAATCATTGAATGTAACTGTACTGTATTTAAAAACATGGTCAATATGTAACCCTGCTGGTAATGTAACAAACGTATGTTTGTTTGCATTTTTGACTTGTTGACCTATATTGTATCACTTAACCTAGTTATCTATTATAATTAATATACGACATTGTGTCTCACTAACATTCGTCTCTCACCGCTGATTCAAGTGGGAAAGTTATCTGTTACTTGCGGAGATGGGGTGTGCTCGAGTACTGGTTAACCTTTCAGGATCCAAGGAAACAGTGGTTAGGCTAACTGATCGTCTGTTAGCCCTCGACAGCCAATGACACTAAATATTTAATCAATCTATTCAATATCTATTCGGCTGTACAAATCTACCTGACCATGTATGTGGCCGGGAGATGGCCAGGACAATGAGTTCATTTCTATTTCCTTGTACTTAAGACTTCTGTGGGATTTGATGGATGGAAGCATATCAGGGTGAAAGGGAGTGCATAAGCACATTTGGAGCAAAAAACGAAATATATGGAAATTATGTATTTGTTTTATTCAATACCCGCATATTACGCCGGTATACAACCCCACTTCTGACACCATGTTGTATTTTCTAATGTTATTATATTAGTATAATTGGTTTAAGTCAAATGACTATTAATAACTAGAACACGAATGTGAATCTTGGCTATCAAGGTTTTTTTTTACAAGTGTGCAGCATCACCATATTCATGATTCTGTATAGTGGTCAGTCTATTGTCTGTTTCAAGTTAACAGATATATTAAATTGCTAATAAAGTCTAAGACGGCGATATGACAGGGATTTTATAAATTTTATAATTGGTTTGTTTAAATATTTTGTTACACCTGTACATTTATTTATCTTGCAGTGAACATATATGGAAATCGTTTCAGTCAATTTTTAAAATAATTATTATGTATGTAAAAAAAAAACACATGATACTTATTTTATCAGCCACGTAAAGTTCTACACGTTTATCTATTAAGTAACATCTATTCACCTTATCATACATGTGATGACAACTTTATTAACATATTTGTTCTTGTTTGAAAGCCACCAGCTTTACAATTACTTCCAGCGGCTATTATCAATGCAATGTTACTAGGGGTATGTTGCCAAGATTGTAAAGATCCGCCAAAACGTAACTATTAAAGCACATTAAACATTTTTAAGTGTGAAATAGGAGTTAACGGGTTAGGAGTTAGTAGCAGAAAGCGAACTTGAGTTTCGTTCTTCAGTTTTCTAGTTTCAACATTCACAATGTAGTTCTCAAGTAATGCAGTGGTTTCGGTCGCTAGGCGCAACGCATGGATTCTACAGGCGTGCATAACACTTATCAAATGCTTAAGCAGACCTTCTAACTAACTTTCTATCATTTAACTTCAAACAGGAACAATTACAACTTCAGTATGTTAAAATGCAGTGACTTTGCGACTATGTACTATATAACTATAGTGCTTATCTGCGGATATTCGATGTATTTTTTTCAACAACAAGTGTTTCCTGTTACACTTATATGATTGTATGAAAGTGTATATACTGACAGTGGAGTCTGTTATTTACTAAACAAATGTTTGTGTTGTATGATTAGGTTTAATGAATATACAAACTGAAATACAATGGCTGAACTGGACATCAAGTGTTTAACTTCAACCACTTCCAGATTCAACCGTTACCGGCGGCACAAACATTTCATAGATGTTACAATTTAACGTCCAATACATGTCTTCGCTGTGAACCTAACCATCCCTTCCTATGAATGAGAAAGTTCTCAAGCCCACTCATCTCCGCAAGTAATTGTTAACTTTCCCACTTGGGTCAGCGGTGAGAGACGACTGACAATGAGACGCAAAACCGTATATCAGTCATCACGGGGACTGTGACCAGGCGGGGATTCGTACTCAAGCCCCCTTGATTGATATAATCAGACGCGCTACCAACCGAGCTAACAGGGGCTAAAACATTAGTGTTTCAAAACATCATGCTTGTACATAATTATGTGCTCGCTGCAACTTTGAAAAAAAAATAATTAAAAAAATGCCAAAATAATATACTGAATTTGCCTGTACGCGCAGGTAGTACTTAAGAATCACCATTCCCTCTTAAAACAAAGTATATTTTTACAAAGTATATATAAATAAAGTATTATAATTGTTTTATTATTATACTCAGTTTGATATCATAAAATAACAAGTCACAGTAATATTCCTTCAAGTACATTTTTGGGCAGAAGCATCTTGTTTAATCATTTTTGAAGAATTTATTCCAATATTTAGAGATTTATTTTATCACATTTTATATGTATTGATAATTACTTTGTGACTGCGATATATGTGCTTTGTTTGTATATCTAAATGACATGATTTGGTAAAATAAATATATCTATAAAGAATGCCGGTTTATCAGAAGAATATCCACCCACATTCACAAGTTACTAGGCCCGAATCACGATCCCAGTAGTGAGATAAGAAGTCAGTTATCTCGATACAACGTCTTCGGTCACTCGGTTACGGCTACTAATATATTGCCATACAACAATGTGTTATCATAATGTCCAAAAGTTGACCTCTTACTGGCGTTATTGGGCTTTTAAATATGAAATCGATTCTGCTTCACATTTGATTTACAGTGCGAGTGCGCCAATTATACGGTGATGTACTTTATCGGAAGAAGACGAGGTGAGTCAAACAGGTTAAATATGGTCAACTTTAATAGTTTGGCTGAAATACGTAAGCAATCTCACAGAGTCCATTATACACAACCTCCCTGGATCCATCAGTGTATGTGCACACTTCTATGGTGTACAATTAGGGTCAAAAGCACCGGTACCGGTGCACCGTTATTATATCGGTGGACTGATATCATTCGGAACACCTCGCTCAATTCTCTGAATCAAACTGCATAAGCACAAATAGTGCGAGCAGTGCCCGAGGAATTCCGAATGGACCGATATATTTCTTTTAACGGTGCACCGATGACATATACCGATGCACCAGTAAAATATATCGGTGCACCGTTAAAAGTGGCGGTCCACCATTATAATATATCGATGTACCGTTATATACCGGTTAACCTCTATATAATATCGGTACACCACTATATTTTAACGATGCACCGGTATATTTTAACAGTGGACCGGCGATTTATAACCAGTGATATCACTTATTCGATTTATCAAGAAAGAAAAAAACAAACTGATCCCTGCTCAAATGATTCAGCAGTGAATATATGACCCTCGGCCGCTAAAATAAATGGTCTTATAAAATTATTAAAGAATAAGCCAATTTATATTCTACATTCACAATAATACTTATTTTATAACATTATATTTTTTTTACACAATATATTTGATATTTCCATTTTATTCTCGTTATAGATCTACATCTATATTTTATTAAATATATTAACATCATTGGGAGAAATCATTGTCGAAATTCATTTTGAATAAGTGATATCACTCACTCGTATAAGTGATATCACTCATTCGTTTTGAATAGGTGATATCATTTATTTGAATATGTGATATCACTTATTCGAATAAATGATATCACCTATTAGAAACAAATGAGTGATATCACTCATTCGAATAGGAGCTATCACTCATTCAAATAGGTGATATCACTTATTCAAATAGGTGATATCACTCATTCGTTTAAAATGAGTGATATCATTGTCCCAAAGACAGCGGTGTGATGATAGCAGTGGACCTATAGTTTTTATTTAACAGCGCACCGCTATTAAATATCGGTGAACCATTAAATAAGTAACTGTGCAATGTTTAAGTATAGCGGTGCATCAGTTAAAATATTGCGTTGCATCGTTAAAATATAGCGGTGCATCGTTAAAATATAGCGATGAACCGATATTACCACTATATAATGGTACATCGATATATCATAACGATGGACCGCCATTTTTAACCTTTTGACCCTGATCGTACACCATACACTTCAGTTCTCAAATGAGATGCGCCGAACCGTATCATATTTGACAGTGAGCCATTATTGGTATTCAAGTTAAACGCGCTTAGGTCGTTAATCATCTGCGTCATTATTTTGCATCAACGGTATATTTTTGTAAATGCTTTATAATAGTTTAGTTTAAACATATTTTATTGTCATAAATATATACAATTGGTTCAGGTCACAAGTCTATACAACATTAGTTATAGATCTTCCCTAAATACGATATTACATAAAATCGATGGATGGTTACAACGTTATCAAAAATTCGTGTTTTTCTATAAACACAGTTAATGCTTCGCTACTAGTAAGCGAAAACAAGCACATTATCAGAATATTATACAGGGTACATGTTCACACAGAAAAATAAGTAAAGAAGTGCAAAATGCTTTGTGCATTGATCGAATAGAAGATAGATAGTATTTCGAAAAGGTAAGCTTGTAAAGAAGGAAGAGTATGAGATATATGCATGTACAATTAACTCACTCTCTCGCTTGGCACACACAGCTGAAAAATGAACTAATTTCTCCGCGACACCTAATTCTCCACGAGATCTATTTCTATGTGTGGCTCGGGGGTTCACAGACACACACACACAGACACAGAGAGAGAGAGAGAGAGAGAGAGAGAGAGAGAGAGAGAGAGAGAGAGAGAGAGATAGTAGGGGGGGAGGGGGCAAAAAGAGATAGACACGCAACATCAAATTTCTATTAGAGCAAGTACAAGTGAATATGTACATGTAGCTTGATTCATGATTTAATTCGTTAAATAAAGACTTTATTATTATTAGATCTATTATTATTATTATTAATTATTATTATCATTATTAACTATTATTATAAATTATTATCATTATTATTAATTATTATCATCATTATTATTATCATTATTAATTATAATTATCATTATTATCATCATCATTATTATCATTATTATTATTAGGGGATTTATCACCGGCGCAAAGCGCCGGTGAAAATCACCGGAACGGCATTGTACACGCGTCCGTTAAATTACAAGTTATCCTTTTTTATTTTTTGTATTTCCGGTTTATGCACTGGTAAGTCAAGGACTGTAACCCGTACAACTTAAATAGTTGGTTCCCACGGTAAGTAAAATTGGTGCAGGACGGCAACCAAAAAATTAACTGGAGGAGTTAGCTCGCTTGACAAAAAAGTGCACGTTTGGCTAAACCAAATAACTTACTCTTTCCATACTTCAAAAAGTAGTCCGATAAGTATATGAAGGAATGTTACGGTAATACGCATTATTTCGTTACATACACGATGTTTTTTATGATTTAACAATATATATATGTATATCAATTAATGTATACTTATTGAATGAAATTGATAAATAACAGTTTCGAATCTGCCATCCGAACAACACGACTCCAGCTGAGGGACGACAGCCAATATATTGTTGTCTAGGATCTTAGTACAATTATACGGAGATAAGGCTGATACACTTATTATTTTTCTCGCTACGATAGGTGTACTATTTAATTAGTTATTGTAGATGTACGGTCTTGTACAAATAATGCTTCGTGGACAAGTAGATTTCGTTACATATCGTGACCCCGTGACAGTTGTGTTGACATCTGCATGAGACGTAATTAACACCGACAAAAAATGATGTCTTCAGTCAGTCAGTCAGTCTATATTTGTTTACCCTCGCAGCTTTGCTCAAGGCATTTTGTCGTCTACATATACAGTATTAATTTTTGAAAGTATAAGAACCAATACTGTATTTATAACATGACTTGCCTTGTTGTTTCAAATAATTTTCTCTGCTAAAATTGATATGGTAGTATAGTTGTTAGCAGGGGTATTTTTTTATTTGTTAGTATGGGGTAAATCATGTCGCCATTGTTAGGATACATTATTGCTTCAGGATCCAGGGGTCTCCAGTTTCATTCCCGGTTGGGTTTCATCACAGTGCCTTATTCGGGTAAGTAAATGAAAGTGTAGTGAATGTACATAGGTCACTTACAACATGTAAAGCTAGCTATTATAGCGTTGTGGTTGAAGTGCACTTACTGTATTGGAAGTTGAGCAATGAAGTACTCGGATGGGTGACCGCTGGCGTCGAGGATTAACTTTCAAACCTGTGTCTGCACAATCTCTCTTTCCTTGGGATGGGACTGGATATAGCCAGGAACTTCGGGAAGCCACAGGCTGTGCAGTTGGGGGCTAAGCCCTTAAGGTTAAAGAGGGGAGGAGTGTAGTGAATGTATATAGGTCACTTACAACAGCCTTACTGTTAAGCTAGCTTTTGTAGCGACATGGTTGAAGTGCACTGACTGTAAGTTGGAAGTTAAGCAACAAATGATAGAGTTAGTACTCGGATGGTTGACTGCTGTCACTTTAAAAGCATGCAATCCGTTGAAGGGGATTGAAAGCAGTTGGTCCCTTGTCCAAGGAGAGTCATTTCCGTGATGTTGATAAGTGGAATAAGCTTCCATCGCATTCATGAAGAGTTTGACATCCCTACCTGATGGTGAAGGGGATAATCCAGTAAAGAAATTAAAGTGCCTGTAAAATAAACATGTGCACTTTGTGCCTGCACATTATCCTCGGGTAAGGGACTCCTATGTTACTATAATTTCTTTAAAATGCAGAGTAGAAAGATTGGTTGGAACTGTTTGAAAACTTGAAAACCAGCATTTAGATTAAACAGTTGTAATACCAATGGTATTACAGTAACCAAGCTATTCATTTGATACTTTTGGCCATTTAGGCTTAATTAAAATATTTTGTAGAATTGTGTATTGCTTGAGAAATGGTGATGACCGGGCTGGGGATTGAATATACGATTTTACAAGCGAGGTGAATGCTCTACCCCTAGACCACTGGTGCATACTTCTGTGTTTGAAAATGATTTTAGTTGGTTACTTGCTGTATTGCATGCAATACACTTGATAAATACAGTTGATTAAGGCATGTTATACACGATATGCCATATTTTGATATTAAGCGATTTCAATATATTGCTACAGTCCTACATATCCAGTTGATCCACAACAATCCTGCTGGTTGGAAACTTTTTTTACCCCACCCCCCAATAAAAAAATGTTGTTGTTCATTCAATATATTCTAGGTATTTGCTTACAAGTCCTTTCTCTGTCCATATCCTTTAAAAGGATTTTCAGATTGGATGCAAATTAAAAAAGTCCCCTACCTACCCACCCACCTCCTATCTGGTATGGGTTGAAAATGGCAAACAAACAATTTTTAAGGGTGGTCTTAGTTATCACATATTCAGATAATATAATATACACTTGGTTTGTGGTGTCGGGGTACATCTCTATAGTGTAAGCTAGCACACTTTTCTGTTTGAAAAGAGCTCCAGGTTCAAGTCCTGGTGGGGATCTTGACACCCTTACGAAGTTGTACAAACTAAAAACTCCATTATATTTGTCAAAATTTAAATAAAAGTGTGATAGATGGTGTAAATACAATGTCGACCTTTCTTTACCAAGACTGTACACATGAGTGCCCATAACCAATTGACATAGGTAATAATTATATATATAAGACAATACAATTGGTATGGGCTTAAAGCTATATGATGCTAATAGAATGGGGCAACTAGAACTATTACCTGAATACATATAGACAACCAGGTTGGACTCAAAACCAGTCTCAAAATGTTACAATCATGTAGTAATGAAAGTAAGTAAAACAGAAGAGAGGAAGCTAACAGAGAAACACCACAAGTTCTGTTTGTTTACAATAACTGAGACATACACATTATATCACTGACAATATAGTTAAACCTGTGTTAATGGTCACCTTTATTAAGAAACCATTTTGTTGTAAACAGCCACAACCTAGACACTGGATTCTGTCAGCCAGAACTATAATATGAATGTAAGTGTTGTTTAAAACATTCTGTACAAATTATTTTACCAAATAATTCTTTAAGGACTGCACCCAAATATGTACATCTATGGGTTGTTGTTTTACTACCGGGTATTTAACCATAATAAGTGATGTTACTTAATCGAATAGGTGATATCATTTAAAGTACAAGTGATATCACTTATTCGAATATGAATAAGTGATACCCTCTATTCAAATAAATGATATCACCTATTTGAATAAGTGATATCTCTTATTAATATGGATAAATAGAAAAACAGCACCCCATATACATAAAATCTTTTTGGTGATATATTTTAAAAAGTTGATTATTCAACCAGTTACTGGTTTATGTCACTGATCCAACCGAATTTGAAAAAATAAGTATTACTGTATACCACTTTAAAAGACTGTTACACTGATATATAATTAATGAAACACATAAAAAATATTTGGTGGCAATTTTTTCCCTAAATAAAAATAGATATGACACAAAAGTAGCACTCTGCACAAGTAAGTCCATTTGTATCCCGTTATATACCTTTGGTAACTGAGGTTACTTGTTATATGTCTTTGGTATCCTAGAAAAAAACATTTATGCTAAATAATTTTTCACATTGTAGTTAAAATTAGAAATATAAGTAAATGTCTCTATCCCTGGTTACTCTTTATCCTTCTTTGTCTTTTGGCACTCTAGATTACTACAGCAAATATATAGCATCAAAATTTAAGAAATACTAAAAAACATGTCTTTATTTCTGATTACTTGGTTATCCTTCTTTGTGCGGAGCGTGTGGTCCAGTGGTAGAGTACCAAACCCATTATCAGAGGGTCGTGGGTTCGATCCTCCGCCATGGCTATGTGTGGTGTCCTTGAGCAAGACACATTCCCGCATATGCTTAATACTGGTTATAACCAGGAAGTCTTCGAGCGTGATTTGTCTAAGTTGTAAGAACTTGTGTGATACAATCGAAGTAAAAATAACTGATGGTTACGACAGCAAATATTCAACATCCAAGCAAGGACCTACATAGATTCTATATACTTCTTTGAGCAGACTTGCACATGGACTTACAAACAGACTTACATATTTTGGGGCATATATGAAACGATAAAAATGCTATATATTCTATTAAACTTTATGGCAATTTATTATTTTGACAGTTATAAATCTTATCCTGACACACTGATTTTAAATAATCTACATATACAGTGATTGAAATTGATAAATCCCCTTTTAGGCACAGGGATCCGTCACATGCTTTGATAGAGGGGATTTTTTTTTTTTTTTTAATTTTTTTTATATGTTTTTTATGAAACTCAAGTACTTATATGTAAAAAAAACATATACACACATAAACCATATATAGAGACAAGGGGAAGAACATGGATATTTTCAATTTTGACCCCAACGTTCTTGTACCCCATGCTATCGCGCCACATTTTCATAATATCCGACTCATAACTACTCAACTACATGGGCAAAGAATAATACTAACAAAAAATGTATACTTTTACCACTTTAAAATGTATCACAAACTCGTAAATTATGATTTTCTATATACCGAAACGGTTGTGTTTGCAAGTCGGACACGATCGCGTAAAGCATTGACACGGTCGTGTCCAAGAGTAAACGGCAATAAATAGCAGTAGAACTCGCTGAAACAGGTTATAATTAATAAGAATGTTAATAAATACACTTACTGTAAAATTACCAACCATCGGCGAAGAATACGCGTATTTTGTCTTTCTCGTTATCGGTTCTTGCATTTTCACTCCATGTTAGATCACGTGACACTGCGGATTGAATGACAGATCTGCAATCTGATCACCTCGGCCTTTATGCAATAGTGTATTCTACGGAGGATACGGAAATACCCGATGTTTCACGATTGGACAGATCTGATCACGGCTGGAAAAGAAGAAATGTTTGGGTAAGCGGAAGGGGAATCGGTAGAGCCCCCTACGTCATCAGCTCATTTAAATATATGTAAATGAAGTTATAAAGCTATCACGAATAAAACGTTAATAATATAGCGTTGTCGTCTCTCTATACTATTTTATGATGTAGCACGGCATCGTTCGATTATAAAATGCACGACTCAGAACGGTTGTATAGTGTTTACTATTGAAAATAGAGACATTATCATTTTACACAGGTTTAAACATATCTCCATGCAACTTTTGCATGCTACAGAAATAGCAGCTCCTCTTTGTACACCAAATGACAGCATATAGATAAAATCTTTGTTTTCTATTCCTTTAACTACAAATATACGACTACTTCTTACATATACATACGTTGCACCACCTTCATTACAACTGATGTCAGATTACTGCTTTCAGGGCCCCAGGAAAGAGTGGCTTAGTTAACTGATATCTGCCTGCTCTCTAAGAGATAAAACCACACCGCAAACATGGTAGGATACACGTTTCTAACAAAAGGCATACCAGACTTTCTAATAAATTCCATGTGAATCTAATTTGTCCTGTATCATTTTATCATTATAACATACAACAGGGTATTACCCCATAACATTCCTTATTAAAGGAGGACGAACTATCTCAAGAACACCACTGCGGTATACCATTATAACATTGCATATTTCTAAGTGTTTGTATGGCAAAAGGAAAGAAACATATATAATTTAGGTGAAGACGGTATAGTTTTTTAGTAAGAATATAATTATGTATATGTCTACAGCAAATGTAGTTTTTTATTCAAATATAATTATGATAAATCGGGGCATATCTGGTGAATAAATAACAACATGCTAGAATTGCATTTTATCAAATACATTTTACTTTTTCAACATGTTGATGGTATGATAGGTGACAATCATCAAATCACAATTCAGTAATACATGTAAATAACAAATGAAAAGTTCCAATACTTTCTATCTAAATTTAATTCTGTATTGAGGTTATTTTAAATTAGCAAACAAATTAAAACATGGTTTAAATATATTCATAATAACTATTATACAAGTTTCTACTGATTCCCCTCAACACTGATAAGTATATGTTATGGTAACATACACAAAGGTGGTTTGACTGATTCCCCTCAACACTGATAAGTATATGTTATGGTAACATACACAAAGGGAGTTCTACAGATTCCCCTCAACACAGGTAAGTATATGTTATGGTAAATTACACAAACGTGGTTTTACTGATTCCCCTCAACACAGATAAGTATTTGTTATGGTAACATACACAAAGGTGGTTCTACTGATTCCCCTTGTACCTCTACAGATTCCCCTCAACACTGACAAGTATATGTTATGGTAACATATGCAAAAGTGGTTCTACTGATTCCCCTGGTACCTCTACAAATTCCCCTAAACACATAAGGTAAAATAAGCTAATCGATGTAGAGTCTTGGTAATTGCTTGTAGAAAAGGAATTATGCTCTCCCAATCTCCAGCCTTAGATTTTTGTCAGTCATCTTTGTTATCTATAAAATAGAAACATGGTTTTAATAAAAAATGCTTGATGTTATTTGTAATGGTATTATATGGTTTGAATAATTTTTGCTTGAAGTCAATATAAATATTTATACTTATTTACTTCATTTGTGAAACAAGTTCTTACAACTTTGGCAAATAATGCTCAAAGTCTTCGTGGTTGGAACCAGTACTAAACATATGCAGAAATGTGTCTTGCTAAAGAAACCACACAAAGCATGGTGGAGGATCAAACCCACCAAAAATATTTGGTCTATAACATCATTGAAATATAAGGCTATACTTAAATAATGGATTATATTCAACTGCTGTTTTTTGCTTCTGAAAAATAATTCAGGAGTTATTTATAAGCAAATGCGGTGTCACAAGTGACTGCCTTTTTGCGAATAACAAAGTTTGCACAACCTAAATTAATGTAAGTTACCTTTCTATCATCAATTCTGTACCACTGAAGGCCAAACTTGATACAACAGTAATAATATCCTGCTTGTTTTTGTCCCATAGTGGACAATTACACCAAACAATGAAGCCTTGTTTTTTTTCCAAATATAAACATTTTAATTACATTGGTATCAATGCAACATTAAATCATTGAAAGCTGTTTACTGGTATTTTGAACTTTGCAATGATGCAAATAATGTGAAGATGAGCAATTATTGAACTTTTAATTACCCCCCCCCCCCCCCCTCAACAGGAAGTTGGGGAACATACAATCACACTTAGGTACCAAAGCTGCATAAAACATCTATTATGATTGAGCTTACTGTTTTTGCGAAGAAATCGAAAATGTCAATTGTTTACAGACGCATGATGAGGGACAAAAGTCGGTCGCAAAAGGTCCTTTGAGACCATGTCTTAGGTGACCTAAAAAGCTGAGCTAAACTAAATATAAAATTTTTGGTTTTGGTGATAATGGTCAATGTATACAAGAGAGCGTCATTGATGTATTGACAAATGAGTTTCCCCCTCTGTAAATATACAGCAGTGTCAATAAGCTTCCCTTAGAATTCACAGAGATAATTAAAAATGAAATTACCTCATTTTGTTTGACATATGGTCGCAGTCTAATTTATTCTGAAATCAGCAGCATATTTGTGTTCTTGTAACCGAGTTCATTAAACCTAAAATTAACATTCAATGACTTTATGATTTTATGTACTAGTTTCAAATGTTTCAAAATTACTCATATATGTCAATTATTTAGTATACTGATATGTTAATTCAAACAATTATTGGGGGCAATATAAACAATGATGTATTTTAAAAATTAACACGACTTCTGTTTGCCTTGAAGTGACAAACTATTTTTCAGGTTTCATGTCTCAAATTTAAAATGAGAAAATCACAAGTGTATTATATGATGAAGCATTTAACTTAAATTCAATGTATATCAGATTGATATAATTAAACGACATTAAAAATTTGTATGAATAATAAAAAACTATAATATTAATGTTTAAAAAATACCTTTTTAGATGAACAACTAAGTATTTTGGTATCGCACTCAAAGAAACCCTTTTCTGGATATCCACTTTTTCCAAACATCTAAAAGAGAAATGTTTGAAATTATAACACCATAATTTTTTTATATTGTGTTTTTATGAAGCCATTTACATATGCTATAAAGATGTGAACATATGAACTGACATACCAACAAAAACCTTAATATTATCAATATATGTCCTGAATAATACAGAAACTTATTGATTTTTAAAGTAAAATGTCATTTACACTGACGGAAACCCTCGTTTAAGAGGTAGTTGTTCAGTATTTCAAAAGCGCATTACTTGGCTTAAAACTTTCCCTTGTACAATATAATTATTTCACAATTAACTACCTTTAACCTAGAGGATAAGGGGATTTAAATTTTTTTGACACATTGTAATCAGAAACAAAACTAATTTCAATTAAACAGTTTTAAGAGGTATCAAACAACGTGTTTTGTTTCGATTTACTGTAAGGTTCTCCACGGCAGAGTGGTCTAAGGTACTGTCGTCCAATTACCACTTACTTTTCACCGCTGGGGTCATTGGTTTGAGACCCGTTTTGTCAAAATATTTATGTGAGAAAGTTTGCCAGTTACTCGAGTACGGATGGTGATTCAATAAAACTAGATATACCATAATATAAAGATCCACTTTAATGAATGCTTAATAAAAATATTGAAGCATATCTAATATAACAAACAAATGGATGTAACCGACTTTAAAAATAAATATGTTACTCTGAGCACTGGAAATCATTTATGGTCTCTTCAGCGAAGTAATTTGACAGTGCATGATTAAGGTCCAATACCTGTTAAAAAATGCAAAGTTTATTTATCACTCAATGTATGATCATTTAAACGTGTATGTGTTGAAAATTATAAAAAAAAGTTAATATCACATAACGTCGCCAACCAATAAGTTAGGTAACTGCTTGAATTACAATACTGTCCACCCAAAAATTAGGCACCTACATCAAATAAACAATTGCCTAATATGTAATTCAGGTACCTGCATCAAACAAACAATTGCCTGTTTATAGGTAATTCAGATATCTGTATCAAATAATATTCATAATTTATGATGTAACTGTTTTACAAGTCATCTGATACAAACAATTGTTTAAAAAGTACATGTATGCAATGACACTGACATATATATGTAGGTTCCTTTCTTGATTTTGATTATAGGCAAATTATATATGAAGTTTCATTGATATGGCAGAGACTTACTGAGATATGAGCTTGCTAAAAAAAAATACCAACACCAATATCAGGGCAAATACAATAGGCTTCCTTTCTTCAAAAGTTGATTTAGAAAATTAAGCATTTTAATATCATAATCTTACATTTGTTATAGATATGCTCAGGCTACTGAACAGCTCCACGGATGATGATGAATGGCAACATTTGGAGCACTTGAGTCGACTGAAATAAATAATAAAACTATTTTATCGATCAAACATTATCAGTTTTCTCGAAATGGACACAAAAACATTATGTTGTACAAAAAGCATTCAGCACTTTAAAATTGGGTAAAACAATATATTAGTTTTACATTAAAATATAGTGTATCAACAGAGGTCGCAAGTTTCTTATCCCCTCCTGGCCAGCCACTGTGATGATTGGCTATGAACTTTGTTCTACAGTCATGAATGTCCCACCTTTGAATATAGGGGGAAGCAGTCAGTGATTTGCAGAGGTGAGGTGTGTTAAGTACTGGTAAACAGCTTGGCCGATACCAAAAATGCTGATTAGGTGCACTGACTGCCGTTATACTGAAATACTTTTGAAAAAATTAACAATGTTTTACCTAACTAAGAGAATGGAACTCATGTGCTTTGTGTTGTGGAAATTTAATGTAAATGCGATGTTCCTTAGTCAAGGGCAGTCCATCTGTTAGAGCATTCCTGACAGTGTCAGTAACTGCATTTCTTCTTTTCTTGGTATCATTTTCCAACTACAACATATGATATAAATGATAAATTAGAGCTTTAAAAGTTACCTGCAAATTACTGCAGTTTTATCATATAAGCTTACTATACAAAATCAAACAAATATTGTGCCTATATTAGTGATGGAGCATGGGTTCGAAATCTGCAACCATTTATCTGTTGAAATCTGTTAGTAAACTGATGCAACTGATCGATTATAAACGGTTCCATTTCATTTGGCTTTTTACTTACCGGTATTCAGATTCAGATTGTTCTTGGCCAGAGGTAGGTTTTTATTGACTTTCGTAAACCTGAAGACCTTCCATACCTCCAGTTACGTCTTACAACAAGGGTGGTTATATATCATCGCCTCGTTACTTTCATGTGCCATTTTATGTATTAGCGTTACTTCCATTTGCTTATTTAATTCGTACTCGCGGCTTTCGTACTTTGAACATTCGTACCGACTATAGACTTTCCGGATGTTCGCACTTGGATTGGAAAATATTACACGATTAGTACATAAACATGAAACTAAACTAACCAAAAAAATGTATTTTAATTACTCAAGAGAGAAAACTTTGTTATTTTGACCGATTGATTGACTAAAAGCAATGACTGAATCATTAAATGTCTCTGATCAATGATTGACTCATTACATGTCGCTGAGCAGTGCCGTAAAAACTAAATGAGAAAACTGCCCTATACATCATGTAATGTAGAATTAGAAATCCCTGAAAAGAAGCCACATGATAAAATAATTATTTAAGCCTAATAGTTACCTTAAAATCTGGAAAACGTATCACTTCCTTCGTTAAGATCTTTGCAGGACACTGTTTCTTTTTGGAGTTTTGCAGCATCTCTCGTCTCTAATGTGGTATAGGATGATCACCCTTATATAATGTTAGTTAAAAACACTATATTACTTTGTATGTTACTTTTATATTCTCTTCTTAAGAATTTAATACCATTTACTTTCTTTTTCTTTAAATATGATTAATCAAAACAAATTATTTATAAACAGAAATAACTGTTTTTTTATTTATTGTATTTTAAAATAGAAAAGAATTGTAGGTTTATTTTGAAATAAGTATTATATAAATCGTTTCAGCATATAGTATTTTTAGAAACCAGCTTTATAATAAATGTGAGGTTTATATAGCCCAGCTTGGTTGAAAAACTTTATGTGAGAAAGTTTGCCAGTTACTTGCAGAAGATAGTGTTCTCAGATTAATTGGGGTCTTTCTCCAACAATAACATTGGATATGCCGTATAGATTATAATATGTTATGTATTGATAATGGAGTTAACCAACCTTATGCATGAGCTATCTTAAGGAATTCAAATGATGATCCACCCTCTGTATATAACAAACATTTTCCTATTGATAATAATATTGATATAGTTAACAGAGATCAATTATGAATGTCTAGTATTAGTGGACATGCAAACAAATGTATAATAACATGTTATTTCTTACTGCAAGACCCTTCTGGTGCTCCAAATGTTTTCTTTCTTTATCCTTTTTATGTTTATCCTTTCCAAACACACATGCCCGTACATAGCGGGACATAATTTGGAAGGGAACACCATCATACGGTACCACATTCTCTCCTACATCCCGAAATCTAATGCGGTTGTTTGGCCCAGATCAACAGGAATCATCTGATAAAATATAAACATAAAAACTATATTATAATTAAACTGTAGTTAAATTCCAATACGGGTTCTAAATCTAAACCATGTGAAAGAGATTCTAAAAAATGAGATCTTTATTATCTAATCCAGTTTATAGCAAGTTGAACATTGGTTTCCTTATGTACATGAGAACTTATAACGATATTGTTCGCGGTTGGGAGGGAATATTGAATCCCATATCAGGTGGTGCTTTTTGTGTTTTTCTCCCTTGAATTTACAGGTACTGTAGGAGTTAAGTCATGCAAAAGCATTCAACAAAAGTGAGGGTCTGTTAGGGTTTTTTGCATATGTCATATGGGCCCATTCATTTTTTTGCATATGCCATATCAGGTTATTGATTTTTTCCATATGCTATTCGAAACAGTAATAAGGTTACTTAAATGTGCCGAGTAAAGAACAGTTGTCAATACCAAATGCAAACAAATGCCGACAATAACTGAAGTTGGAGCTTTGCGCATGTCTTCCTAGATTGTTATTATACGGGCATTCGCGGTAATAAGTATACTGGTCATACCTAATACCGCAAGTCCATTTTTTTCAACCATGTAAAGAATCGCGTCAATAATAAACAGTAATAAGGTCACTCAAGTATGCCGAGTAATGAACAGTTGCCGATACGAAATGCAAACAAATGCCGACTCTAACGGAAGTTGGAGCTTTGCGCATGTCTTCCCAGATCGTATTTGAACGGGCATTCGCGGTAATAGGTATATCACGGTATTAGGTATTCTGTATATATATATATCGCGGTGTTAGGTATACAAGGGATATACACACTAATTTGAGACTCGCAATCTTAAACTTTATTTTTCTCCATATAGAAATAAGTATTTTTTGCATATGTCATATGAGTTCATTTATATTTTGCATATACCATATGGGTACCCCCCACCCCACTAACAGAACTTCAAAAGCCAAACGACATATTATGTGACATTGACTGGGAGGGGTACCGTATTGAACAAGCAACAATAAACTCACCATTTTTCCCGAAATGTTTACCCTTTGAGAGGGATACATAAAACATAGTATTCTCAACTTCGAACGACTGTGGTATTGCCTCTGCTTCGTCCACTGTTGACACCCATCAAGAAAACGCGTCGTTAAATGTTGGCGTCCATAACGATTTCCAATTTACCGCCATTATTGCAGTTAGCGGCTACCTCCTTTATAGAAAAGCAATTATTCGTGAAGTATATTATCTCATGAATATTTAAATAAGCTGGTGACGTAGGGGGCTCTACCGATTCCCCCTTTCCGCTTACCAAATGTTTGTCAGTTATTAAAAAAATACGCGTATTTATTTTTTTTATTTATTTTATTTTTTTATTTATTTGTGATAATATATATGTCATAAATACAAAGATATATCAAACACATTAACATACAATAATACAGAAGCAATAACATGTATTTTAAATAACATGTATTTTAAATAATATATTAAACTAGTTGATTATCTAATATAATATATATCAGATATCACAGATTAATATTTTATCTTGTAACACAATAATAATTTTGAGAACATATATATTTCACAGGATAACGCATAAAGTCTTACAACTTATTTCCAATGGGGTCCTTTTTAAAAATAATGTCATGGATAAATATATTGGCATTTATTACAAAACTTATGAAATTATTCTTTGTTATTCATCAAATATATTTAAAATATGTATCGCAGCTATAAATCCACATTAATAACAATAAAAAGATTTAAAAAAAAAAAATAATAATTTAATAAAAAGTGAATTCACATTTCTGATCTCTACATTTTCCATTTGCACGAATAGATAATTCTTCACTTCTTTTTTAAATTTATGCTTTTTTCTAATTTCCTTAATAGTATGGGGTAATTGATTCCAATCCAAAATGCCATTATAAAAGAAAGTTGATGTTGTAAAACTATTAACACATGACACAATAAAATTAAAAGTACTTCCTCTAGTTGCATGATGGTGTGAATTAGACACCGTTATAAAATTTTCTTGAAGATAAGATGGACAAGAATTGTTAAAAATCTTATGGCGTATTCTTGGCCGATATGACTAAACACCGGAAAGGGGCCCTTTCCGCGGAAAGGGCTTTTCTAAACGGAAAGGGTCTACAAAACACACATTTTTGGTGCAAATCATATAAAATCGACTTTTAATCGTTTATAAACATGTTTTACGATATATCTGGGAGTTTTATAAATTTAAGTTGTATTTTAAAGAATTTCTTACAATAAAACGAATTATGACCCAAAAACGGCTCTGCGGAAAGGGCTTTTCTACACGGAAAGGGCCTACAAAACACACATTTTTGGTGCAAATCATATAAAATCGACTTTTAATCGTTTATAAACATGTTTTACGATATATCTGGGAGTTTTATAAATTTAAGTTGTATTTTAAAGATTTTATAACAATAAAACGAATTATGACCCAAAAATGGCTCTGCGGAAAGGGCTTTTCTACACGGAAAGGGCCTACAAAACACACATTTTGGTGCAAATCATATAAAATCGACTTTTAATCGTTTATAAACATGTTTTACGATATATCTGGGAGTTTTATAAATTTAAGTTGTATTTTAAAGATTTTATAACAATAAAACGAATTATGACCCAAAAATGGCTCTGCGGAAAGGGCTTTTCTACACGGAAAGGGCCTACAAAACACACATTTTTGGTGCATTACTGCTCTTGATCCGTCAGTAGAAACTACGATATTCGGGTTCGATCTACCCGAGTCGGTTAAGAACTTCTTTTTCTGTTGTTCCGCTGGTCTTCAGTTAAACGTGACTAATGGTCAATGTCGGTCAGATGATGCAGGTATGTATCTGACAATCTAAAATTGCCCATGTCACGGACGGCCCTACACCTCTCCTCCATATTGGTAGTCACTATGCCGTACATTAATTTGATGAAGTTAGGCAAATCTATGCTCTTCCATTTTGTTGATGTTTTAAGAACATGGTTTGCACTTTCGGAGTTATTATTTGTCCAGTTGGCTTTTATTTTGCCTTTCGTCACAGGCATAATGATGTGTTCACGGAGAACAGGTAGTAACTTACTTTCAAAATATTGCCGGAATAATCCCACCCCCCCGCATTTTCGTCTTGTAAATCTATATTTCCTTAATGATTCCAATCGTATATAAAATGTGTCTATGTCCGTTTTGGCCACTAGGCCTTCTTTCCCGCCGTATATTAAATTTAATATTTCATTCCTAGATTGAATGGGATACCCGATATCTTCCATATACCTATTTGTATTTTGTTTCAAATGGCGTGTACATAGCACGTGCGTCGCACCCGGCAGACATCTTTTTATTGCAGTTTTGAATGCTAATTCTTCGTCGGTACCTATTGTTAAAGATCCGATTTCATTTTCGGTCAAATTATCGGCAATGTCGTGCAAAAACGACGAGTAAGTCTTTGTAGACGAACTCTGGTGTAAAAAGGTAGGACCGAAACATATCGGATGATCATCTGTCGAGCGTTTTATGACAGAAAGGTCTTTATACACTGTTGGCGTTACGTGGAATTCTCCAAGGTTGTATGTCTTATCCATTCCTAGGACAGACCCATTTTCTTGACAGCAAAATCTTTTAAGGTCCTTGATTTGCTGCTCGCTGCACAGCGTAATTACTGGGTGTTGTAGTCCATTCACATGCTTAACACTTTAAACGAAGTCACATGACTTCGTCATCTCCTCAACACATATAATATTGTCTGCCAAGTTATTTGACGTTTCTCTTGTTTTGTTCTTATTGTTGAATTTAATATTTCTAAGCTGTTTTTCATTTCTTTGTTTGTCATAGTCGTTTTGTGTTGCTTTATTCATATCTCGTTTCACTTCCTTGACATTTTGGTGTTTTAATTTATCGTTCAAAATTTGCACGTACAGATGGTTTAGTTTGGATGTATTTGACGTTTTGATTGGTATTCTTCACTGTACCATGATACTGTCGTCCAGGATAGCAACCGATGTATTCAACAATAGCAATACCATCTGAAATATCCGGCATGTTTGTTGATGCTTTTTCTATCCAAGTGATTCTTTTTTTAAATTGGTCTGGACCCGATGTTGAATACTGTAATGTCTGGTAGTTTCTATGAATCGTTATTACATCGTCTTCGTTTGGTTGTGGCTGCAGTGGCACAAATTCTCGTTTGTTATTAGATTGTTTAAGAGTACAATATACGCCTTGGCGTTTAACGATATTGACTAATCTTCCATTCTTCTCTATGTAAGTAGAGGAAGGTAGTCGTACCATGTGATCAAGCTCCACAGTCGTCCCAAAATTCAGACTTCTTGCCGTTTTTTCTTTTTTAACATTGGCGCTATTATTCACCATGTAAAACATCCCATCTTTTCTTCCCGTTGGCACTTCATCCAGTAGTGTGTGTAAGGACCCCGGAAAACATTTATGGTTGCGTTTATTTCCATAAATTTCTTGAGAGGACCCGCAACAAATGAAAAATCATTTTCTGATTGAACCGATTCGTCGCTGTCACTTTGTACTTCCGGTGTGTTAGGTTGAATTGGTGGATTAAATGATTCATCTTGAATTTCTACGATGTTTTGACTTTCGGGTGTGTACGGCTGGTCTAGAGAGATGGATTCTTCTTGAATTACTGACAGATCTGCTGAAAATTCTTGTTCTTCAGTATCATGTGAATCTGTGCTGCGACTACAGTATGGTTGTTCTACGTAGATGGATTCTGTTGTCAAAGACTCAGTAATTTCTGATAACTCAACTCGTTCGCTGCCGTCGCTGCCGATATCGACTAAAGGCACGAAGTGGTTCGGAAACCATTCAAGTTTCTTCTTTTGGATGAAGTTGTTCTTATTTGGTGATGTTGTGTTTGTCCACATTATCGTAATGGTATGCTTCTCGAGGTCAACGAAGACAGGTTTGAACATGGTGTTTAGTAGCATAAATGCGTAGTGTTTACTGCCATTAATAACCGGATACACACTGTCTACCTTTACATTTAATAGGTTTGATAGTGCGATAATGTTCCATGCAGATGCATAGCAGCCGAGTTTAGTACAGTCTAAACAATCTGTGTCGTAATCGGGTGAGACCCACTTAAGTCTTAGATACAATTTGTTTCTTAAGATCTTATCTCTGTTTGTCACCATTTCAATGCAACACCGGTACCTCAGTTCAATACTGCGAGACTCGTCGCCAACCAGGTAAGTCGAAAAAGAGTTGAACAAACAATCACCATCACCAGTACTGCATAACGCTGTCTTTTCGGATGTATGGTATGCCGACAAGATTGCATTGGACACTGGGTCGTGTGTTTGATTTGTGAAATCTGTATGCACCATATTATCTACAGGAACGTTTTTAACCAACAGACCTTCTCTAATAGCACCAGCTTTCAATTTCTTAATACCTAGTCGAGCACACTGCTTCAAACGTTCAAGTCCCATCAAGTAGTCGTATGAATCATCGGAACTACGGCATTGAATGCAGATGTAGTCCATTGAACATTCTTGCCATGATTTACGATCCGGCTCAGCTATATTCTGACATCTGTAATGCGTCCATGACTTACATGTCTGAAATTCATAATGTAATGTAATGTAATGTAATGTAATGTAATGTAATGTAATGTAATGTAATAATGTTTTTATTATGACAATGGCACGTATTTTGTGTACATTGAAATTTAGCGTCTAAGAAAACAATACAGAAACCCTACTTCGTTTGTATGTACACTTGTGTTAAATTTAATAAAATAGAAAAATAGAATTGAATTGTGAACTGTAAGTCATTCGCACGTGTTTTTATTATGACAATGGCACGTATGTTGTGTACATTGTAAATTTAGCGTCTAAATAAACAATACAGAAACCTACTTCGTTTGTATGTACACTTGTGTTAAATTTAATAAAATAGAAAAATAGAATTGAATTGTGAACTGTAAGTCATTCGCACGTGTTTTTATTATGACAATGGCACGTATGTTGTGTACATTGTAAATTTAGCGTCTAAATAAACAATACATATAAAATCTTTAAAATACAACTTTAATTTATAAAACTCCCAGATATATCGTAAAACATGTTTATAAACGATTAAAAGTCGATTTTATATGATTTGCACCAAAAATGTGTGTTTTGTAGGCCCTTTCCGTTTAGAAAAGCCCTTTCCGCGGAAAGGGCCCTTTCCGGTGTTTAGTCATACCGACTGTAAAAGCATTCGGACCACCTCGCCAATTATCCTATATATATATATATATATATATATATATATATATATATATATATAGCTTACCGGTCATTGGTACTACTTTCGTCAGTGGACCGAAAGAGTAAACAAACAACAACAATGGCGGCTTACGGTAAGAACCAATCGTGAAACATCGGGTATTTCCGTATCCTCCATGTATAGCTCTAGAATACACCAACACTATTTGCCTGTGTTACAAGTCTGTGTTCATTCGCGCGAAAGTAACAAATTATGTATTCGTCATTAAGTTGAATATATGGCGTTATTATGTCGATTTTTTTATTTATACACTCGACATGGGTCATGTTTTTAGGGAAATTCAAAATATCAGTCTTGATTAACCAACGTTTATATTTCCAACGTTCATGTATATAAGGTGACATAAAGGGGCTGCCATTCTATTTTATGATGTGTCTGAAAGTTGTTCCAAAATGGCGCCCCATTTTGGAAGATTCACCCCACATATAAGATTACTGTACTGCCGGTGATAATGACTGTTTTCTGTCTTTTCTGACTGTTATTTACGATACACATATTTATAAACATTATTTTAATTTTAAAAGAAATATATTGTTTTGTTTTATATAGTTATATACATTAAAGGGTTTCCATTTTTTAAATGTTTCATCAAAAAATGTATTTTCACCATATATATCTTTAACAAAAATTGAAGGGTTTATATACATATTATATACAGGTTTTATAAACAGGTTTCATCGAATAGACAAGTTTGTCTGTATTCACTCGTCGTACACCATGTCGTCTGTTGTCTGTGATGGTCCAAAGCCCATGATGTTGGAGCAGTCTCGAAGTAGTTGGTTTGTTGTCTTATCGCCGTCTTCGTAGTCTTCCCAAAGTCTGACTAGTCGTCCGTGTGTTTCAGCGTACCTGGCTCTGTGGGTCCTCGTCAGTGCGTTCTCCGTCACCAGTCTCATTTGGAGGTCTACCGTCTCAGCCTTAGCGCGGAGTAGGGGGGCCAGAACATAAGATCCCAGTCCAGCACGTCCGGCCCGCGTGTTGATTCGCCTGTGCAAACCTGCAAATATATAACAATATAATTAATACTATTTTTTTTATTGTAATTCTTATCTTAGCAACAGAATACTGTATGAGAAACCAGCACCATTTACATACCCTCTACATCATTGTTTGTGCGTACTGTGTCCCTGTACACCGACCAGTTTGATGTCTTCCACATTATTTAGATAATAATATTAAAATATATGGTTATTATTTCGTACATACCTGCTTCAAAATCCAACATGAATTCTTGGACAATTAGGTTGTCGAGAGCGTCCTGTAACCGTTGTAGTACCTATAATGATAAAATCAAAATGTAAATTATTATACATCATAGTGATTTATGGATTTTTATTATATAATACTGTGATATTAATAGAATATATTATACTGAATGAGTTCTAGGTCACCACTATAGTATCAATATACGTATTATTCAGTTATAGATATAGAATATAATAATAATATTTACCTCAATAGTCTTTCTTTTGACGCCTCGACATATGACAAAATGCCAATGGCACTTGTTTGATGTCTTCTCCTTTTTTTTCACAAAGGTATGTATAGACATCAACTGGTAGAACGGGTCTTTTGTAATCTTGAAAGTACCGTCCATGTACCAACGCTTGGCCTTAGACAGTTGGGACAACTGTTCCGGTGTGGCCAATATCACGTGTCTGGCGCAGTCCACTTCTATGTCATCTACCAAGAAACCATCAGCCTGGCTGATGGCACGATTGATCTGAAAATATAAAGATGAGCGACATGAAGACAGTTGTTACTATTATAACTATTTGTTATCATATAAGTAGTTAAAAATGCAAATTATTTTTCCATTGAAATATATAAAATGTTAAAATTATTATTCTTCTATTGAAATTTATTACTTACGACTTACCTCAAAAGAAATATCTCGTGGTTCTGCTGGTCTCTGTTTTTGCCGATGCAAATTTGCCACTCTCGTTAAGTTATCAATAGGTATTGTATTATACTGGTTAATATCTACTTTCGTTAATTTCAATTATTTAATTGTTTTAATACGTTTATCGTCTCAATTTAATATAATTTCGATTTGTTATAGAAAACTAACCTGTATTACACAAACGATGCTGCCAGCAGTTGCATACATCGCACTGTAATGCATGCTGCCTCTTCGTAACATCTTTATCGCACATGACGCAAAGTGTTCTTTCAGACATTGTTGCAATCTGGTAGTTGAAAGCATGTCAATGGCTAAGTGTGTATAAGTTTTTATTCACCCTCGTGCTTTGAACAAGTCATTTTGGCGAGCAGGATAGGATGATTATTAAAAACATAAAACATGATTACACATTTCTGTGATGATTAATGAGTGATGAATGGAGATGATGCACATAATAAGTCGTGTCTATATTCACTTTTGAAGTTTGTTATTAACTGAGTTGTTTAATACTACAACTATTTTATATTTTTGGATTCGGTGCTTACTATTTATACTCATGATAATTTTAAATTTGTAGATTGACGACTAAAGTGTAGATTAATCGACTAAGAATAGTATTATTTCTTTTTGTATTTACCGATTGCAGCCATATATTACTTATTAGTGCATGTAATTGATTAATTTAAATAAGGTGCACCTATGGTTGTTCACCAATATTTTAAGTTAAACAACGCTGCTCATAGCGCAAATTGCTTTGCTTATATTGTCAGCGATATTCGACCTAACTATAAACTTTAGATAAAATTTAATTCTATCTAAGGTGTTATCTGAACACATTAATTGTGTGTGGTTACAATGGTAAAATATAGGTACTTATCTTATGTAACCATGTATCCAGCGTACCACCAATAATTGTCAATAGTATAACCATCAACAAATTATGGTGTGCCGTAAAACCCCAATCATAGTGTTTGATGGTAGAAATGAACTAACCTAAATGGTTTGGCTGCAATGGAATTCATGGGATGTGTCTTATTTCTGTACATATTTTAATTGTCACAGCTACTTATCATGCTATTTGTATATATTTATAATATCAGCTGAAGAGGGTATTATCCATCAGCATATCGCATGTTATTTAAAAACTGACCAGTCACTGTTAATCGTACCATTCTGTCCCAAATATTTAGAATAAAAAAGAGTCTTGTGTAACTCTATACTGAATATCAGGGTGGTAGTAACCATAATATTTCCTACAATCGCCCTCATTAGTGTATACTGAGTGCGATGAGCCATATAATCCCGAACAAACAGGTACGTTATTATTTTTATACTATGTATTGCATAATGTTTACATGATAAATGAGTGTATCAGTTATATATGATTTTTAGACGTATAATCATATAATTAATTATAAACATGTTAAATTCATGTCCATATTAATTGTATAAGGATGTATTTATGCCATACATTTGGCAAATAATGGCTTAGTCATGAAATCATCATCTTTTATAACGGTACACTGTGATTTAATTCACTCATCTTGTTAATTGAACATAAGAGAGATGTCAAATCAATAAGATTGCAGCTTGTGCCACGCGTTGTTCGAGTGTTATCTTTCACTCATTATTAATTAGCTTGTAAAACAACGAGCAAACAACAACAAACTTCACACACAATTAACAAACATTAACAAACATTGAATAAGTATAATTGTTATAATAAAACTATAATTAGAACTCCTTTAAACTTTAAAAAATATTTAAGAAATGTGCATGAATTGAATAACATTGTATTCTGTGTTGTAAAATATAAAATTTATTTTAAGTATAGGTCTATTCTCATATTTGTTATAATTATATATTCTGTAGAATTCTATAAAAATATTTTTAACAATGTCAACCCGTACTTAAAATTCATATAATTATAATATATTAAGAATTTCGTTGCAAAATCATTCATGTACGTTTATATTTATGCTGAAATGTATCGTTTTATTACAATTTCATTAACTTTGTTTTATCTCGGATCCTTTACACACCATATGCGACGAATCTTCCCACGTTCATAGTTTTCCCAGTTACTTTATTACTATGGGGCGAATCTTCCAAATATGGCGCGAATATTCCTGGTGCGATTTTGTAGTGGGGCGAATATTCCAACATCCTTCAGAGGCCTATAGCGCATGTATGTATAAGTATTTATTTACCCTCGCACTTTGAACTAAGTCATATTGGCGAGCCGGATCAGGTGATTATTTAAAAAATAAGCAGCGATCACCGACCACCCCACCATCGAAGACTTCAAGGTTGACCTAGTCGCAGTCCCAGCAACCTTCTTCGTCGGTCCGTAAGAGTTAGCTGTCGTGTATATGATTTTAATTGTAATATATCGGGCCTTTTTAATTGTAAATAAGCTAGAGGAGGATGGCTGTTTCACCCCCCTAACCAGGTCAACCTTACAGTCTAAGAAGACTCCTGACCTTTAACCGGAAGAAGAAGAAGATTATTATTTCAAACCAATGATGATGATGAACGATGATTATTTACTTTGGAGTTAAGTTTTTATATGAGACTTTCTTTGATGACTAAAAATTGCCGATTAATTTTTAAGACTTCAATTATTTTACTCTACCTTGTGCAGACAAATGATGAGTTAAAACAGTAGTGTTGAGTGTATAAGCGTAATTATGGTAGTTTACTACATGTAATACCTATATGTTAGGCCAGACACTTTTGCTTATAGCGCAAATAAAGTTACTAGTGGTATCAAAAGTCTCCGACTCAACCTGAACCTTCAGCAGGATTGATTTCTGTTGATTGTGTATCTGTGCACACTAATTGTGCTCGGTTGCTATGGTTACATTTTAATTGTAAGGCAATATCGTTAGCAACCGTGTATACCACATACAAACAGTAATTGTCAATATAAGAATACCAACAAACTAGAGTATGCCGTAAAACCTGCAACAATATTTTTGTTGCTGGTATGGTAGGCGACTTAAAAAAAAAATGTGACTGCACAGATATCTAAATTTAAGTGAACGGTGTTTAATATATTACTCTATATTATTTAATAGTCTTGAAAAGCACTATATTGAATGCCCATGACACTAATAACATCATTTGACATTCCCTAAAACCATTATACAGTAGTGTTTACTGTTAATAGTGAACCATATAACCCTGTTCATAAGTACATTGTTATTTATATACATTACTTTGTATATTTTTTGTACACGCAAGAAGTAATAAAAAAATTCACAATGTGTACTCATATTTTTATTTATAATATATCGGTAGGTACCGTTATATAATAGATTGAGCTACTCAAGTAGAGGTTTATTTAGTCCTTTATAGTATATATTTGTATGTGTTCGTCAGCGTTGCAATATTTTATTAGTACACCACATTATTTAAAATGTGACCAACCGCCGCTAATCTCCCATGGTGTATCACATAGTGGTACACAATGGATTAAAATTGTATTAAAAATGATTTAATTAAATTGTGATGTTTGTAAAGAAGCACCCGGCAGACTGCTTGTACCTAAAAAGCGCCATGATTAAAAATATCGTAAAAAAAAACAAATATCCCCTAAGATCAGATCTGCTGAGAACTGATCAGCAGAAGTTGGTCACTATATATTTTTAAGTAGTCTTGTGTAATTCTATAATGAATATCCTGGCATTTCCTAACCACGATCTCAATACTGTGTAGTAAAGGGCAATTTATTATCAAACAAGGGAGAGTTTGCACCCGGCATAAGGCAAAATACACAACAAACCATTTTCTGCTGGACTGTCCAATTCACAGGGTTCACAGAACTAAACTAAAGACTGCACTTGCTGGACATAGTTTGGAATTTAACATAACAAACATTGAATTCCAGCAAGGCAGTCAGAGCCTCAGTATTTAGGGCACTGGAGTGCTACATCGTTGACTGTGAAATGTCAGACAAAATATAAGAGATGTAGCACAGCCCTAATTCACTTACCCACCTCCCTAGTTTTCTATGTGGTCAGCCAAAACAACAATATTTATATGACTTGACTATTTAATTGCAGATGGCAGGCGTTCTGTGTACTGTTTTACAAGTGGGAGGCGGGTTGGACGTCACAATGCAGTCCACATATAATTATATGTGGCCTGGGTTGTGATTTTAACCTCCCCCCCCCCCACCCCCACAGTATAAACAGAGAAAATACATGGTGCAGCTGACATGGTGGGTGGGGTATGCATATATCATATAGTGATTTTTTTAAAAAAATAAGTGCGATTCTTACGATAGTAAAAAACCTGGACCGATTTGCATTTTGGAATTTTAGAAGGCCTGGGTTTTTATTGCTATTTCTTAACAATTAACCACATTATCTTTTCTGTATAAATAAATACGGTATGCATAATTTAAATGCATAATAAGACCACCTAATAACAGATATTAAAATTCCCCAGATTACTAGTTGTAAGATTAGAAAGGGTACATATATCTAAATTTGCACATACTTTAAAAACTTTCAATAATAAAAATAAAAATGGCTGACCTAAGAACAGATGATATATCATTATATTACCTGGGAACCTGGCCCAGTGCGACAGATATGGAGAATGGTAAAACAAATAGGGCTCCTGCCTCATTGGAATAACATAAATCAACATTATTCATTAGGCTTGAGCCAATATAAGCTCAAGTGGAGGCAGGCTGTCCCTCTGGTGCAGAAGTATAAAATATTTTATTGTAAATATATTGTACATACTGTACAAATCTTCTTATAATATTGTTATATTTTTTTAATAATACTCTAAACTGGGCCGTTTCAGTGTACAGGGAACAGGAAGTTTTTCCAACTATTTTTAGTAATTTTTACATTTATATTGTATTAATTTGATGTTTCTGCACCAGAGTGACAGCCTGTTATCCCATATCGCATACTTTTATAGGTAATCTGTGTAACTCCATCCAATTGCACTGGATACACCAGTGAATTACCCATTTCTCATGTACATTATGCAAATTCGCAGCATAAAAATAATAACATACTCTTGGTCGGGTGGGCATCCGCAATCAAAACGCCTGGATTGAAAGTCAGAAGCGCTACCAACTGAGCTAACCTGGCACGGTTGGCAAATATGATATTTGCTGTTGTAACACGTCAGTGTGTCATCTGTACCTATTTTACAGTTTCCTGGTAAGTAGTTAACGGTGACGGTGATGATTATCACTTTATGACAACAACGACAATGGTGATGATGATGATGATGATGATGATGATGATGATGATGAAGATGATGATGATGATGGTGATGGTGATGGTGATGAGGATGCATACTCTACCAGGGCCTATTGCGCTACGCTTGTAGCGCAGTGCATTCTGGGAGACATTGGTTACAATGAAGTGCATTTAATTAATTGACGTAACACATTTACGTGTAGTTACAACGTCGTACAACGTATTGCACATGACGACGCCCATTGTTTATCGCAATATCAGAGTGTCAAGATGTCGTCTGGCGACCTCACCGGCTTCTGAGAAGATTAGCCGATTTTCACGGATTAGGAATATTTTATCGTCATTCATTTTGCGACTTATTTACAATCTCAGAAAAAAGATTTCAAAGATTGTAATAAATGGAAGACCACTTGTTGCAGAGCCAGAAGAATTACCACCCGAGATTCGTTATCTAAGTTACAAAAAACTTCAAAGGATAAAGAAAGCTCTAGAGGAGATTGATCAGAAAGGCCCTGAAATCCGTCAATATTGTAGGCCTGGATTTTTCGCACCACCATCAACACCAGTCCCCGAGATGGATGACCCTACAATTGAAGTTATCTATGCTGAAGAAGAGATATCTGTACACGATGAAATAGTTCCTTCAAATACCATGGATTCTGAAGTTAATGATACTCAAACAAGTTACGACGACAGTGCCATCGGTGAAAATACAAGTACGACAAGAAAGAAGAAGTACATTCGACCGAAAGCAGCTAAAGGCGAACGAAGTGACACGATAATTCCACCGTACATCATAATTGATGAAAACTTTGTGGTCTCCGGAAAGGCTTGCAAAAGAAAGCGCCCAACAGCAGCAAAAGGAAAGCGGAGTTTCGATATAAATCCAATTGATCTTCCGGCCGAAGTCCTTGTTGAGAGACTGAAGAACATTGAAGGAGTTGAGAAAGGTTTCGTGAGTGCAAAAACAAGATGTAGACTAAAAGCTGTACGGGGAACTCGCAGCTCATCAATAAACACATTAAAAAATCTCGCCTTAGATGCAGAAACCATCAACAACACCAAGAAGCACCCAAGTCCACAAGCTGATGAAGATACCGTTCTTCCAGACTTACCGGACTTATGTCAAACTATTATCCCGGACCATCACTCTGATGGAGATATGGCATCAGAGAGCGACAGTGAGAGTGAGACCAGCAATGATGTGTTTAACTTTGTTATGCCATATCTACCAAAGTCTCAGAGGAAGTTTTCTAAATGTAAGTATTTCAATAAGAAAATGGTGCACCATGAGGCGAATTCCAAATATCAAAATATGTGCGCACAAAAATTACATCCACTGCAACAATTAATGGCTATACAACGTGGGTGTGCTGTCGGTGACGATAAAAAGTTATTTTTACATTAAACTCATAAGTCGTCCAAAATAATCATATTCAAAATGTTAAAACATGGCTTGACGTTTTAGGAAAGAAATGCCTGCCTGCCTGCCTGCCTGCCTGTCTGTCTGTCTGTCTGTCTGTCTGTCTGTCTGTCTGTCTGTCAGTGTACTAATGACAGTACGGAAAACGTATAAGGTCATTCTAAACATATGAGACTTTGAAAATAAGTGATGTCGTATTGTACATGTAGTTTATAACATGAAATTAAAATTGTGATATTCCATTTCAGTAACCTCCAACATTCCCTGGCTCAAGTAAATATCACGGATTGCAGAATGCACGTGGCTGCTGGAGATTGAAGGTTTGTCTTTAGCTTATATACACATTACACGGTCATGTGACACTCATCTTCTCCATCATCTCCCCTGGTATAAGATCACCACTCCAACTTCGTCGTGATCAGCGTGCTTGTATCTTTATTGATTGGTTGAATGAATATTTAGCGTCATTGTATGCCATCGAGGGCTAACAGACGATCAGTTAACCTAAACACTGTTTCCTGGGATCCTGGAAGGTTAACCAGTGCACGAGCACACCCCATCTCCGCAAGTATCTGATAACTTTCCTACTTGAATCAGCGATGGGAGACGAATGATAATGAGACGCAATATCGTATATCAATCATCACGGAGACAGTGGCCGAGCGGAAATTCAAACTCACGATCCCTGGATTGATAGTCAGACGCGCTACCGACTGAGCTAATCGGGCCCGGCATCTTTATTGAATGTATCCTTTCCGTCCCCAATGTATTGAAGAAAAACAAACAATTTTGATACAATGTAAAGCTTAAGTGTAAGTTCGAATACAATAATTCAAACATCAAAGGACACATGGCATGGTAATGTTGAAATTGGATCCTGTTCATGTTCATTATAATGAATCAATAAACACAGTCTTTTTTTTCTCAGAAATATGAATGTTTAAGCTAGAACATGGCTTTCAAAAATGTATATATATACTACACGCTATTAGATGTATGCCTAACGCCTTAAAAACGCAAATATGGTTATTCAATCAATATTTTCTTACCTTCTCTCCAATTTTATTCCATTAATTTTATCACTTTAAAACACAAATTTAACAAATTAATTGCTTTTATAGCTTATATGAACCGATAAAAATTAAATGTATTGAGAATAAATAGCCCATGTATAATTTATGAGTGACAGGTACTGTTCTGGCACCAGTTTA